>JAPMNP010680719.1:0-18929 GCA_029874935.1 Atherina boyeri | reverse complement strand
TATATATATATATATATATATAAATGTGTTTAAGTCCTATTTAACTATATTTTAAGAAAATAGAGCTAAGAGCCTCACAGATGACCAAAAGGCCCATGAGACCATAAGAGGCAAGGATGTCATTGTGCAATCGACAGATGGCTTGTGAATGTAATGACAGTTTATGCAAATCACTGGTAACACTTAAAAAGACAAAGGCAAAATTTGATTTTTAAAGAAGCTAAAAAAAAACAAAGCCAACAAGGTTCAAGAACAAGATTATTTCAAGGTGAAACTAAGCAGAATTAGTAACAGAATGACAGAAATGTATGGACAATAAAGGATTAGCTAGGCTTGGTGCAGTAGCAGGATCACAGAATCTGTAGTAATTTCTCCAAAGACTCGTACAGAGAATCAAGAGATTAATATAAAACCAAAATGTATTTTCAGTGAAGCTGTGCATGGTGGACAGGTTTTCTTATGCATGTGGATGGCTCAAGATTAAAAGAAACTATCTTCCATCTTCTTCTCCTGCTTATCAGAGATCAGGTCGGTAGGCAGCAGCTTAAGCAGAGACGCCCAAACTATCCTAGCAACTTCCGCCTGCTCTTCCAAGGAAAACATAATTAATCATAATATTTTTTACTTTATTAATCCAAATGTAAATGTTTGAGTAAAAATGGTGGCACAGGGGCACTAAAGTGAGGTTCAGCTATATAGAAAGCTGAAGCTCCTCAGACTCCGACTCCGACTCAAACTTTATTTATTTATATAGCACTTTCATGCAAAAAAAATGCAACACAAAGCGCTTCACAACAGACAGTAACAGATAAAAAACAGGTAACAGATACAATAATTGTAAAATAAATGCTGGGTTTGAAGATAAAATAATAAAAAAAAGAATAATTATAAAAGTACACAAGTGAACAACTAACTAACTTACTCAAAAAAATCCTTAAAAGCAATAGAGATAAAGAATAGTAAAATGAAATAAATAAAAGGGTAAATGAAGTCAGTTAAAAGCTCAACACATTCAGCCAATGTTTTAGTCCCAGCCATTGGGCCCTTTGATGCATGTCATTCCCCTCTCTGTCTGACCTCTTTCCGGTCAAGATCATTTCAAATAAAAGCCACTACTGCCCAAAAATCCTAATGTATTTATAAAAAAGTGGTGGTACTAGTTAAAAACGACTGTCATCTCTGCCATTAATTCAGTATTTCTGTTTAGCTCTTGGAATTAAAGCTGAAAGTCAATAAAGATATCTTGATTGCTTAAACTCCACTGGTTGTGAATGGAGAAAAGATTAAGAAAAGGGTATAAATATGGGGACAGCCACAGATTACTGTTATAATACATTTCTTTGTCACGTGTTTGTCACGAATGTAAAAGATTTTGGTTTTTTTTGTTGTTTTTGTATATGATCCCAAAACAGAATCTTAAATGAAAGAAATAAAAGTGAAAAGCATCAAGGGTAATTAGCAAAGTGCTATTCATTTGCATTGCTTTGTTTGTTTGTTTGTTTTTTAGATTTTTATTCTATCTTTTTTTTTGTTTGCTTAACAAAGAGAAAGATCATCCGACACAGTTTTCCAGTCAGAAGACAGAGTCATTCTAAGCTTTGTTATCACAGTGAATGGTGAATTTCCCAGAGTTGTTGTCTCATTTCTTAGAGGCTGTTCAGGCTGCACTACATGTGACCCCTCATGTGCTCACAACAGAGTTCAGGAGGAAATAAATCCTCCCGAAGAGCACCTGACTTAACATACCACAAATAGCCCACCTTTAACTCATTTTCTCATTAGTCTCCACAGGATATTATCGAAGTTATGAGGGTCCTGAGATTCTGAGACTTTGTGGAATTAATTTTAATGATGTCAAAACTCAAGTAAGACTTTAAAATAATAGTTTGTTATCCACACAGTCAGCTGCTGGTTGCTCTCTAAAGTGGAGTTGTGGTTGGAGTTGGAAAATGGAACAAGCTGGAACAAAGTGAACTGGCAGAAAAGTAATAAAAGGCCATTTAAACGCAGATCAATATGGCCGTCTGGATCAGTTCATACAGGAAATTCAGTTCACGGCTCCAGCAACAGTCATTCGATATATCCATGTCTCAAACAAACTGACCTTGATTTGGTCTGTCTTTGTTAAGCCTAGTTTTCTTCAGCCTCAAAAATACTCAAAAATTTTAAATTTAGGATCTAAACAGGGAGCTCAAAACCAGCTGGGAGTATCCCTGAACAATTATACAGTAAACAAAGACCTCCAGTTGGTAAAAGAACAACAATCATCTATGATGTGATTCATCACATCAGTTTTTAAGATGTGGAAGATCTGCTGAAGGAAATTTGCTCCAAATCAACTATTTCAATTTTAATTCTTTCAAAACAAACACTCCTGGGTGTTCCCTAAAACAGAATAACAGGAATCTCCAGCTCCCTCCAAACACAGAAATATGATGGATGAAACATTTAAAAGATGTCTCTTTTTGAGGACTGAAAATAATTATACCAAACTATTTTCTGAGATATCAGCAGATAAACTCTAGAACTATGAAGCAAAATTTCAGACAGTTAATGACTATACAATAAAATGAGAAATAGCTTCCCTGTAGTGCCCCAAAAAGGTCATTTTTCATATAAATCTGCAGAGTGGAGACAAGCATCTGGGCTGTGATCATGTGCAATATTGCTATCAATGCTTTCTATGTCTGAGCAGATACAGGGGCAGTTTCCTCATGCAACAAAGAACATCTGACTTATAGGTAATTAGGATTGATATTTCAGATCAATATCTAATATTAAGCACAGCAACAAAAAAAACAACCTTGAATGTATTACTTATAGCATGACTATATTATCTATAGGTCTCTAAATGACTTGTTCAGGCAGATTAACCTTTGTGTCTTTATGGAGGTGCTGAACGACACTGAGCTTCATGGTGGAGAACCGGACCTATTTTAGCCTTCAATGTCATTTTGTCGCAGCCAGATGGTCTGATAGAAAAAGAAATGTCATTAGAGATAAGTGCACCTAACGTTGCGCTTTGTTTAGTTCCAGCTGGGACCCTTCGTTGCATGTCTGACAAAGCATGGAAGGGCCCTAAGAGGGGAGGCATGGGTCCCTTCTGTCTCATGGTTAAGACAAGTTTAATTGAGCCGCCTGCCTGAAAAAGCACAAAGCCAGAGGTATGCACATGACCGAAGGAATCCATATGAAGTGAAAACAAAAGGATATTTTCCACGGCTATTACCTTAACAAATACAGTCCTCGCTAATGATATTGTAAATGTGCTGCACTCTGGTGTATCTAATGAAATTGATTAATTTAATTAGGTACACGAATAAAAGTTTAAAACATCTTATGTAAAAAAATTAAAGTGATTAACTATAGAACAATAAAGAAACAAAGGAGTTCATGAGAGCTGGTATTCCTTCTGTGCTCAGCCCACATCTTCCTCCACACACACAGACAGATGGGGAAATGACAGAAAAAGTTGTATGCAAATAGTGTGTTGACTTGTAACTACATTGGCTGGCCACTGCCACTAGAGAGCGCTAGTTACTCTCCTTCATTCTCTACAGCAGTGGTTCCCAACCAGGGGTACACGTACTGTACCCTAGTGGTACGTGAGCACATTACAGGAGGAAACTTGGATGTGTTATGCTTAATGAATAATAAACCCAGCTTTTCCATATGAAAAAAGGCAACAAAAAAAGGCATAAACAAAAAGTACATGAAGGAAAGACTAGAGGGGGGCTGTGAACCTGCACGAAGCTCCACTACCGAGAAAAGGCATGCGAGAGGACACGGGCACAGATAACAGTCACAACAGGCAAAAACAAACTTTACAAATAAAATTTGATTGAAAATAAAAAATACCTGATAATTAAAATGTTCACGTTAGGGAGACTTAATATAATTTTCATTTAATAACCAGTTGTACATTCTACTTTTGGAGAATCATCAACACATTTGACTAAGGGGGTACTTATATGAGAAAATGGCTCGGAGTCAAAAGGTCAAAAAAAGGTTGGGAAACACTGCACTACAGTACATGCTGACATGCATGTTGGGAATTGCATGGCCCAAATGTATTTTGCCTGTTTGTTTTTTTTCTTTTAATCCTTTTTTAAGTGTTAACTTTGATGCAGTTGAAGGTTATAGTACTACTTTGAAAAAAATAATTGGCCTTTATGTCAGCTGGATGATTGCATAAATCAATGTTGGATTTGTGACGTTTTGTTGAAAGATGCCTACATCTTGTGATTTATGTTGTTTCTTGGCAAGTTGTCAATTAATATATATAAAAATATATTTTAAAACTATTTTAGTGCTTTCTTTTAGTGAATTATTTCAAATAAAGTTTTGTGCAGGTAGATTTCTAGGTTATTTGCATATTTCCTGGCTCCTGGTTTGTTTAATGATTTTGTTTATTTGTTTTGAGTGTATTTGTTTGTTTTTTATCCTAGGAGTAGAGAAGAAAGACACTCTTTCAATTACTTAAAATATCTACTGATAAAAGCTTATTATTCAACAAAAACTTTCTCAATGTAAATAACTCATATAGGCTACTTTAACATTTCTTATATTCAATAAAAATTTCATTGAACAAGGCTTCAGCCTAAATATAGGCTACTCTTTCTTTATTTTTCAGTAGTAAAGGTAGTTTACCTGTTAATGTATGTGTGAGAGAGACAGTAGACTTTTGTTTCCCTAGTTTTACTAAAACAAGAAAATTAGACACAAAGTTAAAATGTTATCTTTTTATTTATTTTTTTCCAAGGCCTGTTTGGAGTTTCAATACAATGAAGCAAAACACAATAAATGTTTAAAATCGTATTATATGAGTAACTATGCCCATAATAGGCTACAAGATTTGACATTACTGGTATCAAAACAAAAAAAATAAATAAGACAAGTAACAAACTGGCCGACGAGCTTACGTTAAGAGCGTAAGCTATAACGTCATCATCTTCTGACCATGTGATTAATATGGGCGCTTGTTGATTTGTCTATTTCATACCGACATTACATTACTTCATTTCCTGACTTATGTACATTTATAATAAAGCCAGGAACGCAAACATTGCTGGAATTAAATCGATAAAAAATGTATTCACTTAACTATACCCCTGTTATACGTGATAATTTCTCGAGTGGATAATGCTGACTGAGCAACGAAAAAGGGATTTTGAATGATTTTGAACGCAAGAAATCGGCTTGTCTTGAGTACAAAAACGAACGCTCCCATAACAACGCGGGAAACGCTGTTGTGTCGGTTCGGTGTTTTTACAAAGGAGCAACCGCCTAGCTAATCCTCACATTTACTGATATTATTACCATCGGGGTCTACAAATGACCGTTTATTACGTTTTTGTTTCCTGCATTCAGACCTGAGAGAGAGTTTATCCTCGACGGTAACCCCGTCTTTCAGCTGTGGCGTGTCTGGACTGCATGAAGTTCACCGGAGCAAGAGTTAATCATATGTTTGTCCCCGCTTTCCTCGTTAACGTCTGTCCCTTTAGCCACCGAGCAGTTGCTAGCTCCAACACAAAGACAGGACTTTTGCTAAAAGGCTAAACCCAATACAGTTCTGTTGTTGTGGGGGAAATGGATACGTTTCAGAAGGTGGAGAAGATAGGAGAAGGGACGTATGGTGTAGTTTATAAGGCCAAGAACAAAGTTACCGGAGAAACTGTTGCGCTTAAGAAAATCAGGCTTGACACGTAAGTGAGATCTGTTGATTGTCATCTGAGCATCACGAGCTAACGTCAGCGATGCCAACATATTTCATCTTGCTTCAGATTTTATAAAAACGTTTAGACGTTTGACCCAGCTCGTGGCCCCATCGGGGCGTGACAGGCTGGGTCCTCAGCTCGTTTCCTTGAAACAATGCGAAATCAAACAACCTATACTTGTTCAACTCCTGTTTTCTGATCTTTATCTGTAGTTAATAAACGATACAGTTTCATACTTTATCTCTTCAGATTTAACGGTGTATAACTAGAGTCAACTCCTACATTTACAATCAGCTAGTAGGCCTACAGTTAAACTGTCTCAAACCTAATGTAAATATTAACGATCAATGTTATAATCAGAGTTTAAATGGGGGAAATTACTACACATAATCACTAGATTTCTTCAATTAAACTTACGAATTTGTTGGTTTAATGTCATGTGATAATCAAAAATATGATTTTATAAGCTGTGACAGGAAAATGACAGGTAATTATTGTCATTTGCTAATTGGGCTAAGTCTTGGTTGATGGCCCTGTGATTGTGCCTGTTTTAAAAAAGGTACTTTGTCTGAAATAATAATGTCATTACAAGCTACGAATCCAACAGGTGGTGTCAGTGAGTTATCCTTTCTGTTCGACCTTTCACCACACAGGAAGCCAAATACTTGGTGTGGTGCATATCAGTATCTTAACTGCACAGCTAGTGATTTTGAAATAGTTTAATTCTGTTCGTGAAAAGAATGGTACATCTTTCTGCAATGCTGTTTGAGAGTAAGTGTTACTGTAACCTGAAATAAATGAATTTGTTGTGGATTTTATCCAGGGAAACTGAAGGCGTACCCAGCACCGCCATCAGAGAAATTTCACTTCTCAAAGAGCTCAGTCACCCAAATATTGTCAAGTAAGTCTTAAATGTTGCAACTTTAATGAAACCAGCTCACAATATTGTTATGCCACTTAACAGATTCAGGTTTAGAACCAGCCTTTTTTTTTCTCTCTCATCGTGTTTCAGATTACGGGATGTCATCCACACGGAGAACAAACTTTACCTTGTTTTTGAGTTCCTACACCAGGATCTTAAAAAGTTCATGGACTCCTCCTCAGTCACTGGTATCCCACTGCCTTTGGTTAAGGTAACCATGACTACAGATTTTTGTCAAGATTTCTACTAATTTGTGACCCATAATCTGTGGATGTTTCAGTTGTCTCATATGGCTGTATGATTTTGTGTTTTTAGAGTTATCTTTTTCAGCTGCTCCAAGGCCTGGCCTTCTGTCATTCTCACAGAGTTCTTCATCGAGACCTGAAACCCCAGAACCTCCTCATCAACGCCCAGGGGGAAATCAAGCTGGCTGATTTTGGCTTGGCAAGAGCCTTTGGCGTGCCTGTTCGGACATACACACATGAGGTAAGGTGTACACCGCCCTTGTTTAAACATGTCCATAATGCTTTTTGAGCAAAGGGTCTTTTTTATTTTGACACATTGCAGCGCAGTTAATGTCAGTGTCCTTTTTTAAGGAAAAGTACCTTTTTTTTAACCTGGACCTTATTTATAGCATGAAATACATTCATAAACTCACACGAACAAATTTGTAGTCTATCGGGAGATATTAAGATCCATCACGCTGGTATTCATGTACATTCAATGGAAGTGGTCGGGGCAACGTCAATTCAGCCTCTAATAAGACGTTATCTGCCATGAAACGCCTTTATTTCACCAGTGTTTAGTTATTAGTTGCCATACTATCCCTCTTTGCCTTCAGAGCAGCTTTGTTGTCATCTGAAACCATAGATGTAGAGACACAAACCGATTACGACGACGACACTACATAAGAAAGTGCCTCTGATTATGCCGTTGCCCTGACAACACCAGCCAAAAGGATCTAAATATCTCCCGATAGACTTCAAGTAACTCCAAAATTGCCTGGGTGAGTTTATGAGCGTATTTCATGCTATAAATAAGGTCCAGGTCAAAAAGAAAAACTGTACTTTTCCTTTTAAAAAAAATCCCAAAATATTTTGATATATGTATATTTAGGGCTGGGTACCGAACTTCGGTTATTTTGTGGCACTGACCGAAATGCTGCGGTAGTACAGAGTATCAAAACATTTTTCAGTATCGAACATTGATTTTTCTGAAGGAAATCTGCTAAATGAAAAGGTCCAGTATGTAGCAGAATATTAGACTGATTTGTAACTTGTTTGCAAGTGTTCTTTTGCACTGGAAATTAATTTGTTGTTTAGTTTTTCTGTAAGAAAACTGCTTGGAGTGGAAAATTACCAAAGCTAAAACTGAAGATTTTGTACAATGTGTATTGTTATTTGCTCTTTGTTATCTTCTCATCTTATAAAATTGGTATCGAAAAAAGTATCGTACAGGAACCGGTATCGAAGTGAAGTTATCGATATTGGTACCGGTATCGAAAATGTATGATTGATACCCAGCCCTATGTATATTTAAGGGATCTGATGTGCTACTGATGATTATTTTCATATAAAGTTTACCATTATTTCTAGTTCTAATGTATGAAAGAGCTGATTCAAAGAGTTTTTCCTTTTGATTCTTGGCACATTTTTTATGCAGTTGTTGATGATTGAAACTGTGTTTTTTTTTTGTTTTTTTGTGTCCTTTTGTCTTCTTCTGTGACATTTATCAGGTAGTAACACTTTGGTACAGAGCACCAGAAATTCTCCTTGGCTGCAAATACTACTCCACAGCGGTTGACATCTGGAGTCTGGGATGCATCTTTGCTGAAATGGTAATACACCTATCCTCATCTGTATCAAGAATAAGCCTTTGCAAGATGCTGTATGGACATCTAACCAGCAGATGCCGTGCACCTCCCTGTCCACAGATCACCAGGAGAGCTTTATTTCCCGGTGACTCAGAGATCGATCAGTTATTCAGAATCTTTCGCACCTTGGGCACACCTGATGAGACGATCTGGCCTGGAGTCACATCAATGCCTGACTACAAACCATCTTTCCCCAAGTGGGCTCGGCAAGAATTATCCAAAGTGGTGCCACTTCTTGACGAGGATGGACGAGAACTGCTTGGAGTGAGAACATTTTGAATTTATCATCTAATTATGACCTTTGTCAAACTGGTGTGTTAGGCTATCTCTAGTAAGGAGTTTTATTGAAATTTGGTTAGAAAAAAAAAAAAAAAGTCTTTGATCATTTTTTTTAATTTATTTTCTTCTTTTTTTTTGCTCTCACCTTATAAATGACTATCAAGTTCACACATGCCATGGTTGACTCAGAGAGGACTGTCTGAAAATATTCTGCATTCCTTGACTACATTAACATCCTACTATAAAATATCCTGCTAATGATCTTAAGAATAAGCTGTTTTTTCACTTAATTAGTTTATAATGTGGCTGTTTTTATTGACTGTTTTTTTCATTATGTTTCTTAGGAAATGCTGAATTATGATCCAAACAAAAGGCTTTCTGCCAAAAATGCACTTCTACATCGATTCTTCCGGGACGTCACCATGCCAGTGCCTCATCTGAGACTCTGACATATCCAAAATATCAGGTTGTTTAAATACCAACAATATCGAAGCAATAAGGACTGCCTGGTCGAGCTACAGGACTGTGCCTGGAGTGGAAACAGAAACTGGACACTACGAGATACATTGGATTCTTCAAGCATCAGGAAGCTATTTGTCCTGAAACTTTTGCCGTTATTTCAGCCTTGATGTTTCCTAGTTCTCTGTGTTTAACTGTAATTTTATATATGACAATTCCTCATACATACATGCAACTGCCATAATTAATGTAATTATTAGTGATTCAGAATGTGCTTTGATTGAGTTCAGGTCAGTGACTCATTAGTGTTTGCCCTTTAATTCCCCCACTTAAATGATAAGTTGGCTTTAGGATGATGTCTGAAATATAAGTAGGCTTTCTGTTAGAATTTAGTGTGATTAAACTAATTTCTGGGAGTTGTGCAAATAACAAATGGAGAACTTTGTAGGCCTGAACAGCATCTGAGAGAGATGGAGTGACAACTGTCGGCACAAGAAGCAGCATCATCAGCTGATGTAAAACAGCCAGAGCTAAAAGGATTACAACTGTATTTTTCCAGGTTGGTTTTTCTTGCAGTTGTATTCAACATTTGGGTCCAAATTATCTTGAGGGGTTTTTTAAAACTGCACCTTTGTTTGAAACCAAGGTTCTGATGTACAAATGTCCCATATTGTTTTACAGAACTTGTTGCCTCTTTGTTACTATAGATTTTATCCAAACATAATTAACAATTTTTATAGATATTGTTTATATACAGTTGGAAAAAATAAAGTTGTTTGAATAACTGTTACTGTTTGTATCTGTTCGTCATTAAGTTAATGTGGCTTTTTGGTGCTTAGGAGCCAAAAGGTCCAGCCGAGTCATAGTGGTGTCAGATGTGATGATGATGATACTAAGTACGCCAAATACTGTGTGGATCTCAAATACCAGAGTCAGAGGGTGTCTGCTGTTGTTAAATCAAATGATAGTCATGCTCCACTGAGCTTTAAAACAACTGCATTCAGATAAAATATACTATAATCATGAAGTTTAGTAAATGTTTTATAAGTTTTCATCAAAATCCTTTTGTTAATCTGTATACCACAAAGAAGGAAATTACCTTTTATATTCAATGCAGCTCAAAGTAAATGGAAAGAGATGTAAAATTTTGGAAATGATTAAAGATGAGGTGATTGGTCATAAAAATGGATTGAAAATTTAAAAGATTATATTAGTCTTAAAGGTATGGCGCAGGATGTTTTATTTCCGAGTGGATCATCAAGACGATTGGTCCTCCTAATTGTCAATCATTCTGGAGAATTTTACGTAATACTGTCGTACGTGCTCTTCCCTAGGATAGTTTTCTCTTTCTGTGCATGCCACTTTCAAAAAGTGTCTGAAGTGTATGAGAAGAAGAGAAACAAGAACAGTGTTGTGCATGCACATTTATTTTTTTTAAATTGGAGAGGGCGGTTCTATCTTGAATTTCAGGAAAATCTTCCACCATACCTTTTAAGGTGTAAAATATGGTTACAGTTTGAATATTAGCGTAAGGACCGGTGCTTCACAAAATACTGTACATAGACAAAGTCAGACTGTCAAAAAGTTTATTTTGCTTTTTTTTTTCATTATAATTAAAGGGAATTAATCTAGTGGGGAAACATGATGAAACAATTGGAAATTAACACATTTAGATATAAATAAAAACATGCAGTGGATTAGATATGTGATCCAAATAATGGTGCTGTTTACTAGTTTAAAAGTTTTTTTTATTCAGTAACAAGTCTAAGATGTGTAGTAGACAAAAATGTATGGAGAGAGAAACAACAGTGCTAGCCAGCTAGCGAGTTCTTGCACATATTCTGATATTCCAGTGACACTGCAGAGGATGATATGATGCTTGGCACTTTTATCAATCCACACACAAACAAAACAAAAACACCCCAGAAAATAAGACAAAATGCAATGAAAGGAAGGGGACAGTTAGTGAGATAAAAGGAAGTTGTCAGGGCTGTTGTATGTTTGCTTTTAAAAAAAAGGAAAAGCCTGGAGTACACCAGTAGCACATGTTGTCATAGGGACAAAAGTCTAGTTTACTCACAGACACAGAAATGAAGGCAGAGATGGATGTGCAAAGTATTCTAATTTGAAATATATCATGACAGTCATGAGAAAATGTCTCAGGCATCAAAATATTTCTCAACATTAACACCGTATTTGTATTTTCCAGTCATATGGTCCTGATTACCGGTAGTTAATGTACTACAACTCACATGTACTTAAATCAGCTGTAATCAGTTTATTATGTTAGCAATATATAGGAAGTGATCAAGTATTATGACAGCTGTTACTCACTGTGATAAACCCAGATTTTATTTGTGTACTGCATCCAGGTTTGAACAGTGAACTTGGAAAATGCATACTTGATGCCATATGGATTATACAGTTTAATTAATACACTGTCTGAAAGGGGGAAAAAGGACATTCAAACTTCTGAAATTTGAAATGCTCAGCAGTTAGATATCATTTGTTGATAAGTCACTAAAACTTTTTAAATGACTGAATATGTTTGGATTTTTACAACTCAAATTTCCAGCTTCTTTTTCATGAGAAGCTTGTACAGGATCTGGTAGCCATCATCCCAGGCATACAGCAGCTGCTCCTGTGGATTGTACTTCAGACTGGAGTGGGATCCATAGCGCTTTGGAAAGTAAACCAGTGGTGCATCCTCATTGGTCACCATGTCATTCACGTCAAAAACACACTGCAGTCGTGAGCGACCGGGCTGCTTGGTGTTGTACACCACATACAGAGTGCCGCAAATGACGAAGGCTGCCTCTGCGTTCTCTCTTGGACAGTTTGTATCCCACATTTGCTCAATGTCCAGTGACTTGGCGTCCATTTTAGCTAAGGAGATGTGCCTTTCATTCTGTTTTGTGGCATAAATGACCCACAGCCCTTCCTCATCCACAGCTAGGTCCATCAGCGTCTCAGGGGTCAGGCCGTACACAGGAACGTGGTCTTGCACTGGAAAGACTGCACTGTCCGTCAAAGAGTTAGTTCCCATGTCATATTTAACCACATTAATATCCTCTGCCTGATTTATGTAATACACATTGTTGTTGTGGACCACATGTCCTGTTCCCGTCCAGGCAGACGGCAGCTTCAGGTTGGTGGACAGAGACATGCCAGTTGAGCGGGTGAAGTCCTGCACGGTGGCAAATTCATTGATGGTGTCCTCGGCTGTCCCATTAAAAATGTAGACCTTACCAGAGGTCTTACTGGTGTCTTTAGTCCACATCCCCTTAGGCCCTCCAACGCGCTTCAGGATCTTCATGGCTTTTATACTCGAAATCATATCACTGCAGTCTGTAGATGAAAGATGAACATGGACATTTACAGCGTACGTAACTGGTGACAAATCTCCAACAACTTTACTATGTTTGGATGTTTAGACCTTCCTGAATGTTTTTTTAATTTATTTTATTTGACATTACAACATAGCTAATTGATTATTGATGGCTGAGTAGTTAGCTTGAGATGTCTCTCAGATTTGGAGCAAACATTTATTAAGCTCAATGATTTTAAGGTATGGATGTCCCAAAACTTTCTTCTTTTTAATGAAGGTAAAACAGAGGTGATTGCTTTTGGCCTTGCCACAGTCCCTAACAATCTAAAATTGGCCCTAGCCTCCCTGTTTCCCACTTCATCATCTACCCTTCCCTTTGTTACAAGTCTGGGGGTTATAATTCACAGCTCTTTGAAACTTGATAGACAAGTGAGTGCAGTGGCTAAAAGTAGGCTATTTTTTTCCACCTAAGGGTTCTTTCTAAAGTCAGTCAAGCCATACTTGCCTAAACCTGAACTGGAAAAGGTAATCCACTTGTTGATCATGTCCAGGTTAGATTACCTCAACTCTCTTCATCAAGGCCTAACTAAAACATCTTTATCAAGGCTGCAGGTGGCTCAAAACACGGCAGCTCGTTTGCTGGCTGGTACGCCAGCGGGACCACATTACCCCTGTCCTGGCCAGCCCAGTGCCCCCCGAGGGCTTTCAGGGTTCAGTTTAAAATTGTCCTGCTTGTCTTCAGGGCTTTACATGATCTCGTCCCCCCTTATTTTTCAGACTTATATATTCGGTATGTCCCCTCGAGATCCCTAAGGGCTTCAACTGCAAACTTAGTTGCACCAAAGCCCCGATGTAGGCTATAACAAGAGGCGGGAAAGCCTTCTCTGCGTTTGCCCCCCCTCTCTGGAACGCTTTACCCCCATCAATCAGGTCTGCTGAGTCCCTCCCTGCTTCTAAAACATTATCAAAAACCTTTACATTTTACAAAGCCTTTGGCACTTAGTTTCTATGTGAAGTGCAGTCTTTTACAATATTTAACTTTTTTAGGTTTTTTAATTTGTGTACTTTCAATTTTGTGATTTTTATTCTGTTTTATTGTTGTAAAGCACCACGATCTGCCTTGTCAGTGTAAGAGCTTTAGAAATAAAGTGAACATGAACTTGAACTCACTGGATGAATCCCATTGACTTCAATTCTAAATGCACTTTTAATCTTGTATCAAGCCATCACTTCTCTAAGCAGTAATATTAGCATGCATGACGTGGATTGGCCATGATTTTGGCACTATTTGGTGCACAGTTGGTCAGTGAACTATTCATCATCTAATCCTGCTTTTAAAGTTGTGCTTGAACGCTGCAAAACTACAGTCCCATCAGTAACAGCCTATTTCAAGTTAATTCCATGAAATATCACAAGAAATAGACCTCCTGAGACAAATATCTCACCTGTGAGTTTGAAATATTTAGTCTTCTGCCTCTCTTTAACCAGTGTCACCTGCTGCTCTATCAGCTTGTCGTCCACATCTACACAAGGCTGAGCTCCGTTCTGCGTCTCCAGGTAGTCCAGTTCCCGCTCGACCCGGTCCACCCTCGTTCCCACACTGTCCACATTCATTCTCAGTGCTTCTTTTTCTTTATCTAGACTCTCCAACTGCGAAACCATCTGTTGCTTCAGCTCCCGCAGCTCAGAGGCATAGCGGGTGGTCTGTTCATGCCACAGGGAGATCCTGTCCTGTTTCAAACAAAGTTGATTAGTTCAGTCTGAGTCTGAATGTAAACTGTTTGAATTTCATAGCAAATTATACATAGATGTTAGTTTACACCGTAATTGTCAATGGATTTCTAAAAAGCACTCAAGGCCATAATTTTGTGTTGGGTATGTTGTTAGATACACTGCAGCATAAGGCCACAATAAGGAGAAAACTCATCCTTCAAACAGCCTGGTTCAACCCACACGTGGCAGAGAGAGATCAGAGAAAGTGCTCTGAGCTCTCTCTGCTGGTCCTGCTTTGCAACATATCCTGGCCTTGCTGTGGATGAAGGAAATCAGATTTCCTCTCTGCAGGTGATCAGTAACTGTGACATGAGTTTACTGTGCAAAGCAGGCATTGGAGGATGTTACTGAACTGTACTTTGGAGGGTTAACCATAAAAATGTCAGTTTGAGGGGCTACAGATACATTATGAGAGAGTACAGACTGAACTACAACATAAATGACAAGATCTCCATTAAAAACTTGAATGTAGTCTGTTTCTGAGATATTTCTATAACAGTAAGTGAAATCTAGCCACCTTGAAAAATAAGTGTTCACACTGACAAGACTTTATACTGTGTGAGAGATACTTGCTAAATACTACAAAGACTAATATGATGTAATTAGTAAAAACTGCCCTTTTGGAGATCACAGTAAGCATATCTACCAAGTTCAGAGCTGCATTTTACATCCTAACTATGACAAGACACTCATAGCCACAGACATGTAAAAAATCTGTATTTTTCTGTTTTTTCCCCAGGTTTCGTCCACATCTGCATTCCATTGCCTCTGCCCATGTCCCTGAAAGTTTCCTGTCAGGGGGACCCTGGAGCACAGGGCTCGGTAGGGAGGTAAAGAGAGACTTACCTCGATAGCAAGCAGCCTCCTTTCCAAGTAGTCAATAAGTGCTTGGTGCTGAGCGCTGGCAAAGCAGGCCAAAGTAATCAACACAACAAGTTCTTTCATTTTGTGTCAGTTCAGACACCTTTGGTCCTTTTTAAAATTCTGACTGGATTTCAACAAGAGAGTGCGCAGGAGCCAGCAGATTCCCAGAGGTGGGCTGGAATGTTTTACCAAGCTGTCTGGGAGGAGCTAGAGCCATCTGGTAGAGATACAAGCACAAAATACTGTGCTTTTTACTGTATCTCTACTTAAATCTATACCTCACAGAAAGTTTTATGAGTAAAAACAATTTAACACTTAATTTTCATATGATTGGCTTTGAGGGCATTGAACTCATTCTGTTGAAAACACAGGGTATAAATGTGGCACAGGACCAAAAGTTAGAGTAATATGTTTATGTAATTCTTCCTCATACTTGCTTTGGTAGTGAATAAAAGATAATCTGGCTTGAGCCTTCTGAAGTCTGATGAACTCATTGAAATGTTTTTTTCTGCAAGAGAATTGGCTCCCTGTGGACTTCCCCTCTATCACAGATCAGCAAGATATCACCTACCAGAAAAAACCTAAAAGTGAGAGCTTTACACTGTAAATGCTGTAAATATGAAAGATTTTCAGTACTGTGATCAATTACATTTCCAGTTTTAAGCACAGTCTTAAAATGTTAAGAGTTTTGCATTCACTATAATTTTGCACTTTTGTAATGAGAGTTTATTGGGTTTAATTTATGTTATGTGTGTCTGCTGTGGTTTCCAGCTGTATTTCTAATACTGGTGACATCCCAACAAAAACAGTTGTTGGAAGAGAAGATTAAAGGGAATAGGGAAGAAATAAAGCTGTCTCTGATTTCCTTTGTAATTATATGTCCCCCTGATTACATAACGTTTTGTTGTCGATCTGTTTCCTGGAGTTACTCAAGAACTGCAGAGTAAATACTGAGCTTTTCCTTATTGCTTTGCTCATGACACTCATAATATTCTTATAAGGGTGTCATTTAATGCTTTTTTTCTGTTTTAGATTCATCTATAAATTTCCAGTTGAGACGCATGGAAAAAGGAGGGATATCTCGTCATGCTGTCACAGTGTGAGAATGTGTGGGCATAATCCCATACTGTAGGGTAGTTGTTGAAGTAGTGCACATTATTTTCCTTCATGAAACCGAACACCCACCACACCCCGTACGTCTGAAGTGGTAAATGAATTTTGCAAATCAAAACAGTGTGCTATTCATTCTATAGGAACTACAATGGGGTTGCTTTGCATGTTCGTATTAACAGAACCACTGCAAGGCATCTATGTCCAGGTACAAACAGTGTAATGGCTCTATTTCCATTTTTGAATGCGTGGTGGCTTTTTTTCTTTCTATAATCAATCATACAAGAAAAGATGACACCAGTCCTCTATTTCTTAGTTGTATGTGTCTTTCCAAGAAATATTGACAAAGACACATGAAAGTAAACTATACAGTCCTTACATAGAGTTATTAAAGTCACACTCTTTTTAGAAAGTTTTCAGATTATCTAAATTTTTTTATGTTTGACTCTGTTTCAAACTCATCTTAAAAGGAGTCACTTAGGTTTTTTTCTGCATTTATCTTCCTCTCTATAACCTGGTTAGTTTCTGAGCCCCCTTGCAGAAGTAAACATCCCCACAGAATAATGTTACCATCACTGTGTTGGACTGTAAAAGAGTTTGTTAAGAGGTGATGTGGCCAGGTATTTAATATTTAACAAGATCAATTGATTTTGATTTTGGTAGTTGGAAAGTCATTTGACAAAGTTTTAACAAACTCCCAGCAGGATGTCATGTATCATTAATGGAGGCATGGTCCTCTAGCTCAGTGGTTCCCAAACTTGGGGTCGCAAGATCATTTCAGGGGGTCGCTCGAAAAGTGTGAAAAAATATACATATATCAAATAAATTTGGGATTTTTCTTAAAGGAAAAGTACCATTTTTTAAAACCTGGACCTTATTTATAGAATGAAATACGTTCATAAACTCACCTTGACAATTTTGGACAATTTTTGGTTACTTAAAGTCTATCGGGAGATATTTAGATCACGCTGGCATACATATCCATTCAATGGAAGTGGTCAGGACAGGGCATTTCAGCCTCTAAATAAGACATTATCTGCCACAAAATGCCTTCATTTCACCAGTGTTTAGTCTGTGTGCAGTCTCACTATCCCCCTGTGCCTTCAGAGCAGCTTTGTTGTCATCCAGGGCTTTTAAAAAGTTTTAGTAAGATTGTTCTTCCTCAGGTTTCAGGAGAATGTAAGGAATCTTACTAAAGTTTCAGGAAACCACAGAAGAAGAAGAATCTTATTAAAGCGTTAAAAAAGCCCCGGATGGATGACAACAAAGCCGTTGTGAAGGTACAGGGGGATATCGAGACAGCGAGAGAAGGCATGTAGGTGCCTTGTCACAGCGGTGAACCAAATCCATCCAAAAACCCCTTTATCCTCCTTATGTATGAAGATTCTGATAGTTTTGATGCTGCAGGATGACCCATTTGATGTATCACACAATCAACCACTCAGGCAGGCTGGGGTCGCAAATACCAACAGGGGGGTCGTGGCTCAAAAAGATTGGGAACCACTTTAGCTGACAATTGTACCACAAAGGCTTGGAGTTCTGCAGAACTTGCTGAAAGTTGAAATCTGTCAGTCATCATGATGAGAGCAATTAAAATCAGCCTGGCATACTAATGGACTTACTTTGTTTTCCCAAATAAAATCCTCCTTCCAACAGCAGCCTTTTGTACAGGCTTGTTACTCATTTACAAAAGACTAACAAGGGAGAGACATCTCATCCTCATGAGACGAGCTGGGTTACATCACTAAAGCTTCAGCTGTTATTCAGCATTACAATGAATAAAGTTCTGTTGTATGTTCACTTGTCACATTATGGTTATTTGGGTTCATATATCATCTGTCATTTTCCTTCTCTGTGCACCACTGCGTCATGCACGGTTGAAGTTTGTTTATGGATGTGCTTATTTAAATGGTAGTTCCTTTTTTTCCGAGCATATGTAGTTGCTGTAGTTGTGTTAGAAAGATAATTCTGTATTCTGGGCAAAATATATCAGCAGCTAAATACTTCCCCAGTTTTCCAATCCATTCCTCCAGACCCGAGTCTATGAATAGCAAGCGCTATTTTATTTTCTTGAAAGGACTTTTTGTTTTTCAGTATTAACAGATAAGGACATCAGAAGTAAACTTAATTTTGTATACTTCAATCTTTTTGTTGAATCTATTTGAGGTTATGTTTGAAATCTGCTATGTTAGTTGTCATATCCTCAGCTAATTTGATCTTATTGAACATTAAAAGAACAAGCTTTTATTTACTTGCAGCTGCACTTTTTATGTCACGTCTTTTGGAGGAAGACACCAACTGAGACTATTAAAATGGCTATTACAGACATATTTTGTTATGATAGCCTTATTCTCAAAGTTTGATTAAGTGACTGAACAGTTTTACTAGTACAGAGTTTGTTATATATTTAGTGAGCGGGTCAGCTAAAGCTATATGTTTCTTAGGGTTTTTTTGGAAATATTTTTTAGCTGATGCATTTTCATTACATATTTGTGCATGCAAGCACTGTTAATTCTGTACAGTTAAATGTACCGTATGTAAGATTCTGGCTGAAACTGGTACTGCAATCATGTGAAGCTGTAGTCTATGTAAGAAATTGCTAAA
>JAPMNP010680716.1:0-11120 GCA_029874935.1 Atherina boyeri | reverse complement strand
CCCACTGAAAGTTCACCAATCAGAAGCTGCGTGCTACCGTGGACAGGTCACACGCTAGTTAATAAGTTAATACAGTAAAATATGACTAGTTCTTCGGCTGACTTTAAAGAATGTAAATGTATGTTTCATGTCAATAAAAACAATTGGAAGAAAAAATTTAGGTACATTGTGAATATGGCATTGAACACTGATTTTAAGAAAATCGTGACTCAAATCGAAATCGCAATATCTGTTAGAAAGATCACAATACGTTTTTTTTCCTAAAATCGTTCAGCCCTAGTGGACACATCTAAAGTATTTCCACTTATGTATTTTCTTTTGAGAGTTCTGTTACATTACATTCAGAGACTAGATTTAGAACGAGCAAGCTAACTTCCTCCAAACCCCCTTTCTCTTTTTTTCTGCTTCCTGTCTCCTCCCTGCCTCCTCCTCTTTTCTCCTCATTTCCCTTCCTGTTTCTTTCCCCCTGTCAGGTGCTTTGGCTGGCCTGATTGACATTGCTGCTGATTGGATGAATGACCTGAAGGAGGGCGTGTGTCTGAGCGCCATGTGGTTCAACCATGAGCAGTGCTGCTGGACATCCAATGAGACCACCTTCGCTGAGAGGGACAAGTGTCCTCAGTGGAAGAGCTGGGCTGAGCTAATACTGGGGCAGGCTGAGGTAGATTTGACACAGGCACTTGAAAAGAGGGATCAGTCAGAGCTGCTGCATTTCTTGTTGTGACAAAGGAAATCAAGTGCACAATTTCATCGGAATTTATGACCTGTGTGCCTCAAAAGTTAGTTGAAAAATAAAGTATTGATAAGAGGTTGCTCCTTTTGATAAAAACAGTACTGTTTGTATGAACTGAACACAGCAGAGAGACAGATACCAGGTGGACACAGTTTAAAACTTGACTGCATCTCCACTTTAGACAGTAGCTGCCATTTCTGCTGCCAACCAATTTTCAGATTTTTTAAAACTCTTTTTAACTTCCCTATCTTTTTTTCCACAGGGTCCTGGCTCATACATCATGAACTACTTCATGTACATCTACTGGGCTCTGTCCTTTGCCTTCCTGGCTGTCTGTCTGGTCAAGGTGTTTGCTCCTTACGCCTGTGGCTCAGGGATCCCAGAGGTGAGGCAAATGTTTTCTTTTTTTGAAAGCATTGTTTAAGCGTTCTCTCAGCTCCAGTCGGTAATGGTATGACTATTTTCTGTCTTTCCACCTCTGATGGATATTCTGTGGTCATAAAATCAGAGCAGCACGGAAAATAAGAAGTATAAATCTCTGTAGCTGCCTCTTAACTCTCCTTGAAACGGTCCCTCTTTAATCGGTTATGTGCTTTTTCTGGGATCCACGGCGTGCGTCGTCGTCCTTGCTTTGGCTTTTAATGTCTTCAAGTGCCGTAAAAATAGTTAATCTTGGGAGAAACGGAAATAAGTAAAAGGTGTCACTGTTTTCCAAGTCCCTTTTTTGTTTCCATGGGAACAGAAAAGCTGCAGAGGGAGGGGAAAGCATATGGTAGTCGGTGACTTTCAGCATGTTTACTGCAGAATAAAATAAAAATCCTTGAATCTGTTTGAAGAAGGTTAAAATGCAACATTAAAGCAAACTAATGAAACATGATTTTACCATAGATCATAATAAATGTTTATTGTACCTCTTTTCTTGCCTCAGATCAAGACCATCCTGAGTGGGTTTATAATCCGGGGCTATTTGGGCAAATGGACGCTGATGATCAAGACCATCACTCTGGTTCTGGCCGTGGCGTCTGGCCTCAGCTTGGGGAAAGAGGGCCCCCTGGTCCACGTGGCTTGCTGCTGTGGGAACATTTTCTCCTACCTCTTCCCCAAATACAGCAAGAACGAGGCTAAGAAACGAGAGGTGAAGGGATGGACATCTCATTTTAGTTGTTTATGACTGGAGAACATCTGTTGAGGTGTTTTTTTTTTTTTTTTTGCTTCATCAGGTTCTCTCTGCTGCATCAGCTGCTGGGGTTTCTGTTGCTTTTGGAGCACCAATCGGAGGAGTTCTCTTCAGCTTGGAGGAGGTACATCAGCACATCATAAATCACAATAAAATGCAAACTGGGAAATTCTTGAACCAACCATTTAACTTTGTTACTCCTCCAGGTGAGCTACTACTTCCCTCTCAAGACCTTGTGGCGCTCCTTCTTTGCCGCCCTGGTGGCGGCCTTCGTCCTGCGCTCCATCAACCCCTTTGGTAACAGCCGCCTGGTGCTGTTCTACGTGGAGTACCACACACCATGGTACCTCTTTGAGCTCATCCCTTTCATCCTCCTGGGGGTGTTCGGAGGGCTCTGGGGCGCCTTCTTCATCCGAGCCAACATCGCCTGGTGCCGGCGGCGTAAATCAACGCGCTTTGGTAAGGACTCTGGATGTCAAGCTGGTGTATTTCAGTGATCCAGGCCTACCACAGTCTGACGGTGTCCCTTTCTCCAGGCAAGTACCCAGTGTTGGAGGTGATCCTGGTGGCGGCCATCACTGCCATTGTCGCTTTCCCAAACCCGTACACGCGTCAGAACACCAGCGAGCTGATAAAGGAGCTGTTCACCGACTGCGGCCCACTGGAGTCCTCTCAGCTCTGCCAGTACCGCAGCCAGATGAACGGTAGCAAAGCCTTCACCGACAACCCGAACCGCCCAGCGGGGCCCGGCGTCTACGCCGCCATGTGGCAGCTTTGCTTGGCGCTCATCTTTAAAATCATCATGACTATATTCACATTTGGACTGAAGGTGATCCCTGGAGGGGTTTCTATTAGGGTGTTTTACTCTGCGTGTCTTCATCAGCACTGATTTCAGTTGCCATGTCTTGTCTGCAGGTGCCGTCGGGCTTGTTCATCCCCAGCATGGCCATCGGGGCAATCGCAGGGCGAATCGTTGGCATTGCTGTGGAGCAGCTAGCCTACTATCACCATGACTGGTTCCTGTTCAAAGAGTGGTGCGAGGTGGGAGCTGACTGCATCACTCCGGGGCTCTACGCCATGGTGGGGGCTGCGGCCTGTCTGGGTGAGTTAACAAATAATACAGCAATGGAGTACGGAGGGAAATGTTAGTTGATAAGAAGTGACAACAGTTTGTGTTTCATGCTTCGTCACTCATTCAAACATTCATTAACTCTGACCTTAGCCGAGTTGTGTGCCTTTGTGTTTGTGTGTGTGTTTTAGATGTGGGTTTATTTTTATTCTCACTACTTCCTCTGTTCCCTCCATAGGTGGCGTGACTCGTATGACCGTCTCCCTGGTTGTTATTGTGTTTGAACTGACTGGCGGGTTGGAATACATCGTCCCCCTCATGGCTGCTGTCATGACCAGCAAATGGGTGGGCGACGCCTTTGGCCGAGCTGGAATCTACGAGTCCCACATCCGACTGAACGGATACCCCTTCCTGGACGCCAAAGAGGAATTCACACACACCACCTTGGCCAGAGAGGTGATGAGGCCTCGACGCAGTGACCCGCCGCTGGCGGTGCTGACGCAGGACGACCTGACGGTAGAGGAGCTGCAGGGCGTCATCAACGAAACCAGTTATAACGGTTTCCCTGTGATAGTGTCCAAGGAGTCGCAGAGGCTGGTGGGCTTCGCTCTACGCAGGGACATCACTATTGCTATAGGTAAAATACCAAAGGTGGGGACATACGTTAGTATAAACATGACCTGAAGCAAAGCAGTGAACTGTTTTCGTTACATCTCAACAGAAAACGCACGTCGGAAGCAGGAGGGCATCATGTTGAACTCCAGGGTGTACTTCACCCAGCATGCACCCACTTTGCCAGCTGACAGCCCTCGACCCCTCAAGCTGCGCTCCATCCTGGACATGAGCCCCTTCACCGTCACCGATCACACCCCCATGGAGATCGTGGTGGACATCTTCAGAAAAATGGGTCTGCGCCAGTGCCTGGTCACTCACAACGGGTAAGAAGGAAACAAATGCCTGCGTGAGTCAGGACGAAGGATGGCTGGGAGAACCAGGGGGGCTGAAACCCTCTCACATCCTCATCTCTAATGTTATGATTACTCGACCAGTCTGAAGCTGAGAGATGTTGCTCAAACTACATGTACACACTGTCTGGTGTTGCATGGGCTCTCAGAGCTTGCAATGTGCATGACCTGGTCTAATCGCTGCACTGCACTTCCTTCATCCCTCTACTGAGCAATAACAGGCAGTCTCCCCCAGCTGCTGACTGAAACTAACCACAGATGCATAACAGGTGTCGTATTGGGAGAATTCAGTCAATAAAAATGGTTGTGTAGCATGAACGGTAGAAAAAAAACTGTCCACATTTATTTTCTGGCTCTTTTTATTACAGTTAATGGAACTCAGGTTTCAATATTGTTTATTTAGTTACACATTTAAAGGAGTTCCTGGGTACTTATGGGTTAGTAGAGAGCTGTCTGCTGGTGTGATGAAGAACTTACGAGAAAGGTTGTGTTTGATGGTCGATCAACTCATCTTACAGATTAGTTTACTCTGTTTGCTGTGATAACCATGGAAGGGAACTGAGCAGCTGTGTTTGATTTTATTTATTTCCTTTTGTTTTTTTTTTAATAAATAAGGCCCATGTTATTCTCTATTTTTTATGTCATCACACAATTTCAAGAAAAGACCAAAACCAGCAACATGTTTATTTATCTTTCAACACTGAAATTACAAGTTTGATCATGATGCAATATAGCGATTCAATGTTTGCTGATGTTACAAACCCTGCCACAAGTTTACTTCTCTTCAGAAGCCAGCGACCAATACAAGATGATATCACATCCTGATTCACCACAATCACTTCTATTCACATCAAAACGCAAAAAGCAACCTAAACATCTTTATATCATTTACACTAGTGTATGATTTTACTCCCGGAGCTCAATCCGGCATTTGAATGTTCTGTTGACAAAAGTACACAGCTATGTTCTTTTTATATTGCACTTTAAAATTCACATAATGTCAAAGAAAACTCAGCACCTAAATTTCTATTTGAAGACATTAAAGCCGGATATAGTGTAAAACCTATCTCCTATTTACAGTCTGAGGATATTTTTAAAGCTCAGTAGTAATAACCAAAGGTAGCCATTTCATCATTGATCATTAAATTGATCAATGCAGACATTTAAAAAGTTTAAAGAGCCCAAATTTTGCACAAGTACATGTTAAAAATCTTATCTCTGATCTTATTTTATCTAGGCAATTTATCTGGACAATTTTTTTTTTTTACAATCAGGACGCTGCTGTAGCACGTCTTACCTTCGGATTTAGCTCCCTGTCTTTTTATGGTCTCACTCCTAAATGACTGAACACTGTAAGACAAGTGTACAGTCTTTATATGAGACATGACCAACTAACAAATAAGCAGGGATCAATGAAGTGAAAGTAGAGAAGCCCAGATCACTACTGAAATGATTTAGGTATTTTTGAAGCTTCATTTTCTGTGGGAGAGAAAAGCTCCCTCTGGTGGCGACTTTGGCTTTTGCAACTTTGAAGACCTTTTACATTCTCGGATATCTACATGTATAAAGCTCTTAAGGAACATTTACCATATTTTATCATCATGTGAGGTGTTGGAAAGCGATAAATATCTGTCAGCTTGTTGATCTTAATCTGTTGGTTTTGGTCTTCTCATGGCATTTATTGACAATTAGAAGAATAGAGAATGTTTCCACACTAATTACCAGTTTGTCCCATAGTCTATTATAACATGTGAAATTCATTTAAAGTATCAACTTTTACTGAGTTATCATTTTGTGTTGATTTAACAGTAATTTTTTTTTCCAGTTATCATTGGATTATCTGTTTATATTTTACGTCACATTATTGTTTTTTTCTGTTTTGTTTTTTCTGTTTTGTGCTGCTGCTGTTTGTTCTCTCTGTTTCTCCTCTGTTTGTTTATTTGTTGTTGTTGTTGTTGTCCTGGGCAATCCACTGAGTAACAGGTGTGTGTTTCAGGATTGTGTTGGGCATCATCACTAAGAAGAATATATTAGAGCATCTGGAGGAGCTCAAGCAGCACACGGAGCCCTTGGTGACTAGCCCCACCCCTTTTACACATGTGACCTCTTCCCCCACTTTTGCACCTGTCTCTTAGGCTCCGCCTTTTAGCAGGGATGCATGAAACGTGGTGTAAACAACTGTTGACAGTTCCCAACTTAATGTTAAGACTTTCTTCTCTTCTTTCTCACTTTACACATTCTGTTGTTGGTGGGTTGGTTTGTTGTGGAGTCATAAAGTCCGACATTAACATGCAGATAGACGTTCTCTGAGCTCCATCTTCATTGCTTGTAGCTGTTGACGTTTTGGGATCATCGTGTGTAAAAGCTTTTGGGAGTTTTGTAGGTCCTGTAATGTTGGACCTCAGTGGGAACTGTCACCTTCATAACTCGAGAGCCCCTTTCAGACATGTACAAAGACTGTGCTGGCATTTAAACACACTGAGGTTGCCAGATGTAGGTCTTCCAAATGCTTAGAAACCACAACAGCACATAAAATTAACATGTTTTGTGTTCAAAGAGAAGAAGAATTTAATTTACTTCTGTTCATAAAGCAAAAAATCCTTCAGAAAGATCCAGCAGGTAGAACTTCTGATGTTGGATAAGCCAAAAAGAAACCATGCAAACTATCAGACATATAATGAGAGCATCATCTAATGCCTTGTGTCACTAACTATTGAATTAGCTAAAGCGCTTCCATATTACAAGCTATATAATGTCCACTCAACTCTTTATATTACCAGATAAATGATTATACAAATGCATCTAGTAATCAGGATTCTGATCTGAGGCCAGCTTCTCTCCTGCAAGTAGGAGTCAGTGATTTAACTTTGGAGATTAACAGCTTCTCAAAAAAAGGTTTGAACACGTATTAGCACTCAAATATGGAGAATATGCAAAGTTGATAAACTACAACATTTTCCCATTACATGTAATTATTGTGCAGCAAACTGCTGTTCATTGTATCACTTCTCCAGTCTGAATAAAACCATCAAAATTCAGAGAGCAGAGATTAGAGCTTTTTATTTGTTAATGTTAATAAGCAAATAATGGTAAAGGTGAGATGTGTCTCAGCATTATGTTTTGACAGTATAGCTGTGATGGAGCCAGTGATGATGCAGCTTCCGTGTCTGAAATGGGCTCAGTAGATTTCCAGAGTGCAGCTTTGCACCTCATCCCATTAAACTGCACTTTGGCCAACTGCAGGTCTGCTCAGTGTTGTCAGCTGCTTTAATGCTAGCACCCTAACCACACATTCACCAAGCTACCTTTTTCACACTTTTAGTCACATGTTTGTGCTCAAATTGATTCATACTGGGTTTATAGTGAGTTTTTATTTGGCCGGACAACCTTATGTTGTTTTGATGCACATGTTTTGAACATTTTTAGTACAATTTTGTCCAAGAATTATTGATTAATGAGAAACCCCCCTTTTTTTTTCTTTTTATTTTTCACTTTGCATTGATTAACACTGAAATGCATCTCAGCATATTTCCTGCCAGAATCAACCTATAGGTCTCATACAAATTCAACATAGATCAAAACTTACTATGGGTGTGAATACTTTTGAGCCAAACTGCAGGTCTCATATCTCTGTAGCCCCAGTCTGAACTTCTAGGCTCATTCAGATAACATCCTGTAAAACCGATCAGATGTATAACTCGGCATGTCTGCAGTCATGTAGCTATGATGCCTGTTGTGTGTCCCCCTCATCTCCCACCTATAACAGTAGCTAGCCATTTCATAAGTAAGAAAAAAGAAATGCACTCACCCTTGTTTTTTTTCTGTCTTCATTAACTGTTGCTCTTTCTTTCTTTTTTTTAACCTCCCCGTCTTGACCCCACCGTTTTGCTCTGGGTCTCCACAGATCGACGACATCTGATCCGTCACCTAAACAACCACTTGGCGAGTAGTTAGCCACCTTGGGAAAGCAGCCTACTGTTTTTGAATAAATGTATTTGTTTTCATTTTAAGAGGGTGGACTTTTAGAAGGGAGGGAGACGATCTGAAGCGATGTGATTGATTCCCATGTTTTCCATCAGTCTGTAGTGGTAGTACGCATGGTGGAGTGTCACTTTGTTGAGTGGTGCTAGTAGTTGAGCTAGTTAGAGTGTGGTGACAACATGAGACCTTGGTAACAGAGTTTCCACTGAACCGGCAGCAGCCACCCAGTAAACACACAAGTTTTTTTGGCTCATTTAAGTTAAGCTTAGTTGACACATGATGATTTACTACACATTATTTTAAATCGATATCATGTTTATTGTTAAAATCATTGTCAGATGATATTATTCAAACCATCTAATAAACCTGATGAACACTCAAGGATGTGATTTCAAATAAGTCAGAAATCATATATCCAACTGAATTCAGCTTATGTGTGAAAGTATGTATTTATGCAATAAGTTCAGCATTTAGATCACAGGTGTCAAAACTCATTTTAGTTCAGGAGCCACATGCAGCACAGTCTGAGATCAAGTGAGCTAGATGATAGAATTATAGCCTGTAAATAAATCCCAAATTGTTTTCCTCTAAGTACATTATCAAGATTACATTTAATGATAGAAAATGTCATGAACAAGCTGAAATGTCTCGTGAAAAATAAGTGCAGATTCAACAATGTTTACACTTGGATTACAATGCACAAATCACAATGGATCTACTAAATCACTACATATTTAATTATGGGTGGGGGAAAAATCGATTCACATAAGAATCGCGATTCTTTAACGATTTTGAATAGTTTTTTTTAATCAAAAAAATCGATTTTCAAAAAAAAATAATTTTTTTTTTTTTTTTTACGTGCAGTCCAGGCTTTGAAAAAAGTTTAAATTCACTTTAATATGAAGTCTATTTAAGTATGTAGCAGTTTATTTCAGAAAGTCTATATATTTTTATTCATTCTGTTGTAAAAATGTAAGATGTGGGAAGTACAACATTCAGAAAAGTTTATTTCTTTTCAATAATATTTTTTATATCTCTTCTATTTGCAGTCCAGGTTTTGAAAAAGAGCTGGACTAATTACAGAGAAGTCTAGAATTACAGTTGTCAAATGGAAAATCGAGAATCGTTGATAATTAACCACCCCTACATTTAATCACAGGTATTTGGATCTAAAAATGACAGTACATTATGATTAGAGTAATTGTTTGAGAGCTAAAAGTTCTTACGAATATACAAACCTGTACATTTCCACATGTGTGCTGTAATCCTGACCACCTGAACACCTGAACTGGCTCACCTCTTGATATAAACTAAAATTAGATCTGTTAAGAAAGATAGAACAAGTTGATAGTAAACTATTTTATATGTAGACATGAAATATGCAACCTGACATGGACACATTAGGAATTAGAGTTACTTTTATTTAACAAAATGCATTTAATGTCTTCTATGTCATTTTCTTATTTACCAAATGAATCCTGCGGGGCGGATTGGACCCTCGGGCAGGCTGGTTTTTGCCCCCCGGCCTTGCGTTTGACATCCCTGATTTAGATGTTTTACTCGTGTTTTATGTCTAGTCTCAGAAAAATCTGCCCAGATCACATTCATAGTTAGCTTTTATTTTAGCATTCAAATGGATTTTAAAACTCACATATTTATCTTTACATCCTCAAATTTGACTTTCAGGCCGAGTTCCTGGCTCTTGACGGGAACGGAAGCATGAATCAGGGCTGGATGCTGCTGGTGTTAGTGGGAACGCTGCATACACTCTGATCTGTGTCAGGTTTTAAAAGTGTCTCATGTCTCCTGCTGCTGTAGCTCTAACACCCCCCCCTCCCCCCTCCCCCCATCTGCCCGCCCATCCACAGGTCATCTCAGCTCCTGTCTCTCAGATCTGGGTTCAAATGTTTGTTTCAGCTCATTGCAGGTGTGCTTTATCCACCCTCAAGGGTTCACCTAGTTAAATAAACAGCACACCTGTTTTGGACCCAGCTCTGCTCTACTTCACCTTCTTCTCCCAGCTAGTTTGTCTTCAGATGCTTCTCCACACCTGACCTCGGTCTACATTCACGGCTAAATTCAAGAGCACTTTGTGATTATTTCTAACGTTGTAACAGATAACAGTCAATGAGTCCGGCTGGTGCTCTTGAATCTGCAGGTTTTTCTCTTTACGGACTGATTATGTAGCAAAGTGTCTCACAGTAATCGTTCTCAGCAGCAGAGGGAGAAGAGGAGCAGGAGATGATTACGTCACAGGAGTCGGAAATTATTCGGGATGCTGCTTAATACAGTCACATGACAGCAGCAACTCTATTTTGTTGCTTATTGAAATCAAATTTTTGAAGCTGCGACGACAAGGAAATATGAACATTAACACAGAGTTAGATATTAGAAGAATCATATTATATGTTGTGTTTTAATTTGACGTTTACCACAGACCGGTTGCTTGTGTTTAACAGAAAAGGTGAAACTCGAACATCTGAGACTCCTGTGATGGTAGCATCTGCTCGTTTCCTGCTTCCCTGAGGATCTAACTTTTTCCACTTATCCTGTTCAGTACTTCCTGTCTCTCCTGTAGGACCCAGCTCTTCCTCTCCTTCAGCTTTTTGGACTGAAAACATTCAAACCGCCGGTAGTTTCTTAAATGACAGCCCGCTCTGAAGCAGGTGGCGTTTCTGAGCTGCTTTCATCCCCTATTTCCTGCGGTTACTCACTCACCCTCCTCTCCTCCTCCTGCTGACTGTTGACTCGTGCTTTTGTTGGCTTTTTTTTTCTCCCTTTTTACAAGTCATACCCAATAAGCCAGCAATGACTCAAATTAAAATCTCGTGCTTTCTTGCAAATGAAGACTTAACCCTTCGTGTTTTCAAAGCCTGCCAACAAAAACACGATGTAGTTTTCTCTCCTCTCCAGCTGCAGACCGATGGCACCTCCTCCTGAGTCTCTAAATTACTTTCTGTCCCTCCTCTTTGTCTCTTCCTGCAGGCGGCTTCTTGGTATTATCACAAAAAAAGACATCCTTCGTCACATGGCTCAAATGGCAAACCAAGATCCAGAGTCCATCATGTTCAACTGATCCGCTCCTTCCAGGACGGCTGGGGGGGACGGGGAGACGGCAGTGAAGAGGAGGTGGAGGAGGAGGAGGACGAGGAGGAGGTGTGCCTCCTGAACGGCTCCAATCTCTGACATTCAGAC
>JAPMNP010680645.1:0-14777 GCA_029874935.1 Atherina boyeri | reverse complement strand
GTCTTGTAACATATCAGCACCATTTAATGATAACTTAAAATAAAGATGATACATAATTCTTTCATATGGCTCCTTTGAATATTATTGGCAATCAAATATTTATGGCAAAGAGAGATGTAGATTTTAGGATTCACTTATTAAAAGGTAGCAAGTGAGTTGGATGAATTTCCTTCGAAACACTGAGGGAACATTATGTGATGAATTTTCAGCCATCAGGCAAACAGACAGAATTAGCAGGATTAGAATCTCTGCACTTCTAGGTTGTGAGGTGAGACAAATCTTCACAAAATATACAATAGCGTCCATCCATGCACCGTTAGTAGTACATTATCCAGAATTCTTGCCTACAGTATATACATTGTCTAACTTTGAACTCTTAGCTTCACAGTTTTGTTTAACTGGACACAGTTTTAATTTTATTACTAAAGAAAGGGTTTTGTCCAAGTTATCTGCTTTGAGCTAAATTAGCTTCTGTATTATCTGCACACCTTTTCATGGTTTTATTCTCTATTTTGCTCTTCTTTTTTTTCTTTCTTTCTTTTGTCAGTGCCAGACAGAAAACTTCTCATTTTGATAAACTCACTCTCTCCTCTTTGTTTAACATCAGACGCACAGCTACGGCAAGACAAGAGGTGGAGGTGGGGCCCCTTTAGGGAGTTCTGCTTTGGTCAACCACTGACATTACAAACTCTCCACATTGTCACTACTCTGTAGCGAGTCAAAGTTGGTCTGTCTTCGGAGAACTCCTTCTGGCTCGGAGGATCATTTGACTGTGTGTTCAGAGCCAATGAACAACGAACTAGGAATAAAAAAGAAAAAGAAAAACTGCGTTAACGTGATATTAAATAACCAACAGCGTTATTAAACTCATGTGTTTAACTTGGCCTAGCCCTAGTTTTTTCTTCCTTTTTGTTTGTTTTTTTATCTTTTAAACATTTAAACGTATATAAATGCCCGGTCCAGCATGATATCCTTAAGTGACAGAGATGAAAAGTAATAGCTGATCTTTAATTTTGTACAATTCAGTTCAGTTCTATTTTTGATCAAATGTTTTAAAGACATTTACTATGATACCTCTTTGGGTTGCATCTCCTGAGTTTTGAGTGCCACAGTTTATTTTTTGCACATTATGATTTTTTCATTGTGGAGATGTGTATTAACTATTCATGTTGTGGATCTGCAACACAATATCCCCAGTGTGACACTGTGGACTGCACAAGTACACTTGACTCTGCCTTGAAGATTGATTTTAAAAATGAGTTTTAATGCTTCAGTTCTTCAGTTTGGTATAGATCTCATTTGAAAAATCCTGAAGGACCTTCAATCCTTTGAAGGTCCTCATGATGCACTGACTCTTGTTTTCAGGTCGTCTGAACTGGTGGTCCACCATGTGCACGAGCTGTAAGAAGCTGCTTCCTTTGGCCACCACAGGGGATGGGAACTGCCTTCTGCACGCTGCCTCTTTGGGTGAGCTGTTTGCTTACTGTGAGACGCATAATATCATCATGTGCATGTTGTTGTCTTTGCTGAAAAGAAGTTTGTGCTGTGTCACATCTGCTGACTCAAGAAAAGGGAGTGAGAACTGAGGTGTTGGAGCTAAATAAGTAAAAAGGGAGAGGAATAACTGATTTATACATTGCAGGAGAATGTCAGTTGTCGGATTTAAGAGATGACAGCATCTTCAGGTATGTGCTAAAGGAGATTCTTGTCTCCCCAGTGTGAGGCTGCAGAGGGCCAGCAGGACCAGAGTTAATGTAATATGCACTGACAAGCTCTGTCTCTTGAAGACATTTTTAGCAAAAGAGCTGAGGTCATCTCTGGATGACAGCATGAGTATAATCTCAGCACATTTAAGATCAACAACATCTTGTTTCAGTCAGCCCTGTTGGCTTTGTTGTTTCATCCACTTCATCACAGCTTGCAATAACGTGTCATATGTTTGCGTGTTGATCAGGGATGTGGGGCTTCCATGACAGAGACTTGATGCTGAGGAAATCTCTGTACACCATGATGAAGAGTGGAGCGGAAAGAGATGCTTTGAAGAGGAGGTGGAGGTGGCAGCAAACCCAGCAGAATAAAGAGGTGGAGAAAGGGTTCATCTTTTCACACTGCACTTTTTAAATGCATAACACCATCTTTCAGGAATGACACGTTAATATGAGCAAGTTTATAAGCACTGATTTTAGCTTTATTGCTGAGCTGCACTTTTGGATTTTTGCTGATACCAAGTGTGCATTAGTACTGTAGCTACACTGCTAATACTGTCAAATCCTCTGCACTTCCTCCCCCTGCTCCTGATGTTAATGGATTAAAGTATTTTCAAATCTATTAGAAAAATTGTGCCACCAAAGATAGCTCAGGAAATAAGTAGTCCAGATGCTTGTGATTTAAAAAGGCCCAAGGTGTCCTGGCAGCCCTAGTGATCCAAGACACACCCCATGAAACACAGCATTATGATGAGTGTGGGCAGGGACCAGTGCTGGATGATAACCACCTTTTCTCCAAATATCCATACAACATAACAAGTAAAGAAATTGTCCACGTGCACAAATGCATAGAGCTCAAAACAGCTTTAAATCAGATGCAAATGGGGAGAAAAAATTACCAATAAAATAATTACTGTTGGTGTGCAGTTTACATGCAAAGCTGAATTTGAATTTTTGGGGTGTGTTTTGTTGTAGTCGGGGTTGGTGTACACCGAGGAGGAGTGGGAAAGAGAATGGAACGAGCTGCTGAAGTTGGCCTCCAGTGAACCTCGCACTCATCTCAGCAAAAATGGGAACACCAGCGGAGGGTAAGGTCTTCAACTCACATCCCTAAAAAATCCCACAGGCATATTTGAGTTAAACTACCAAGATTCCTAACTCGTTGCATCATTTAACCAGAGTCCTGCAGATATTCCCCTATAATCACTGCATGATGTGAAGAGAGTGACAGAGAGCAGCAGTAGCGGGTTATGTAGCTTTCATCCAACACCACACATTACAGCTATCCTGCTGTGTTTCATAGTTTTGTGTGTTGAAGCACAGCAGAAGGCCAACTCCCAATTCCCACTCTGTTCCCACTCAGACTTGCTTCTCTTTGCAAACTGCTGTAACCCCTGTCCCCCTCCCTTATGCAAAACATAATGTGGGACTGTGCCATCTACTGGCGGCCACCTGCACTCATCATTTCTCCAGTAACAGTTTCCTGTGAGCTGGGGGTTACTTTTAGCTGCAGCAAATTGCGTAAATACACGTAAGAGTGACTTTTTTCCATGCTACAGAGGCGGATTGGAAACTAACTCTGGTTTCCTCTTCCTACGCAGATAAATCTTGTGGTTTGTCTGTGAAATAAACATGCATATGTTCTCACGAAGACATTAGCAGCACGTTTGGTGGAGTAAATTGAATTGGAATACCTTTTTTATGCAATCATGCAGTCATTCTTTTGACATAACAAATGAAAAACAGAAAAATTGTATTCCGGTGACAGCAACAGCACAGAACTCTACATGACTTGTCCAGTAGAAAGCCCTCCATCACTGAAAATATCCTTTTCAAGAGAGTAATTTAGTCATTTCATCTGGAGATTTGAACCTCTCATTGAGTTCGACTGTAATACAGTAATAAGGTTAGGGATGTTTGATGGTCCTAGTGTGAGATGAGCCTCCGAATAGGTTGAGTGGGATTCACATATTAAGAGCCTCTTTAATAGAGTGAATTTGGCAGTGTGGTTGTTTGTGTGGCTGACAACTTAATTGTTCCACATCCCCTCATTCCCTGGTGGTTGCATGCTTGAGAGCTCCACCTCTCCTCTGCCTTTTTCCCTCTCCAGCTCTCTTTTATTCAGACACATCTATGAAAAGATGGATGTAGTTGTCCTGTCTGTTAAGGGCGGCCAAAGTGGGAAACAAATCCAAATACACAGATCAAATGTGCACAGAATTAGTGCAGACATTTACTTTAGCAATGTCCCTCTGTGTTGTGTGTTTTTCTTTAGGGTGGATAACTCTGAGGATCCTGTCTATGAGAGTTTGGAGGAGTTCCATGTGTTTGTGCTGGCCCATGTGTTGCGCAGGCCGATTGTGGTGGTAGCTGACACGATGCTCAGAGACTCAGGAGGAGAAGGTAGATGAACCTCATCTTGCCATCATCTTCCCATTGCACTGTAAGATAAGCATAAGAGCGTCACCGCCATGTTCTTAATTGAATTCCAGCTTTTGCTCCCATCCCATTTGGAGGGCTCTACCTGCCGCTGGAGGTACCTCCAAGCCGTTGTCACTGCTCCCCTCTGGTCCTGGCCTACGATCAGGCCCATTTCTCTGCACTGGTGTCCATGGAGCAGAGAGATCAGCAGAGAGAGCAAGGTAAGCTTATACTTACAGGAAAACAGCTATTGACATCCTCAGATTTGATGTAAATCTTTTTTCTTAAAGGTAGAGTCTGGGATTCGCAAAACAGCCGGCAGATTTTGAAAATGCTGCCCCTGACTCCACCCATTCCACGACCGTTTGATTGACGAATTTACTGTGCAATGCTTCTAAGTGGTCTTGGAAATAATTGGCTGGAGTTTTTCAAGCCCTGTCCGTTCCACAGATGATTAACTTTTTTAATTTCCATTTCAGTGCTTCTTTAGTGGCTGTAAATAGGTTAGGAATAGGATTTCAAGTGATTTTGCAAAAAATGGCCCAAAAAGAGAATCCCAGACCCTACCTTTAGCCTTCCCTGCTCAAAGGCCCAAAGTTTCAGCTGCCATGATATGCAATAGCTCAGCAGTCTTTGCTTTTTACCTTGTGGTTTGACTGCAAGAGAAAAGGTGGAGCGGTTTTCCTGTCCTGCTAGAGGTGAATAATGTATAACACAGCTAACACAGTCTAATTACCTGTGATCCATTATTAAACCAGGCCAGTTCAGGCAGCATTAAGCAGGGAGTGGCTAGTGTGGAAAAAAGTGGACATCATGCTGCTTCTTATTTCTACCAGCAGTGCATTTCTCTTTTGAAGTGCTGGTTTTTAGTTTACTTTCTCATGGTAGTCTGTTTATGTGTTTGCCTCTTCTCTAGTAGTTTGTAAAATGGAGCTCTGCAAGGCATATTGATTGTCTTAAGTTGTGGCTAGGGAGAGCAGATTTTCCATTGTGTTGAGTGACTCTTGTTTTCGTCTTGTTTTGCCCATTCAGATGCCAGTGCTCCCACTCTGGACGCATTGCTTATTCTCGAGGTCAGAGCATTCCTCACATGGAGTTCCTTTAATTGACAAATAGTGTGGATCTCCTTGACAACCAGTCTTAGCAGTCACGGCACTCTTCTGTGTCTGGCTCAGTGGGTGGAACTCACTTGTCATTTGTGTGGGCAGCCGGCCAAATCTGTCTCCGTCTATGTTTCTCCCTCTCAAGTAACGACACACTTACGCAAATGGTTCCCTTCTTCCTTTATGTCTTCCCCCTTCTACTTCTCTGTTTTTTTTCCTGAATATGTCAGGTCTTTTTCTTTGTCGATAAACTCTAACCTAGTTGTGGCCACTGTAGTCTGGCAGACACACGTGATTACTGAGTTGCCATCTTTGCTTTGAAATCAGCCCCCTTAAATGTCTCAGCAGCACATCAAAGTCAGCTCACCCCCCCTCCCACTAGCCCCCCAGTACTTCAGTGGGTGTTTCAGTTTGATACATGAGGTTTCTCTTCTTGCCCACCAGATGGTGCATATGTTCAAATAACTTGGTGCAGCTCAGTCACAACACCACTCCATGGCTGTTCTTTTTCATCTGGGTACACTGTGTCCTGTGATAAGATCAGAAAGTCTGCAGTCTCTCTTCGGGATGTTTTGAAAACACTTGTGCCCCTAACACACTTCCTTTGTTCGCCACGCGATAATTCATATCACAAAGCAATTATGCATATTAAGTCTCACACACACCTGCAAATCCACAAAGTGTGATTTCAAGAAGCACGACTGAGTTGTCACGCTGCATTTTGTATCTTTGAACAGATGCCAGACAGACAGGCCTAATCTTCCAGTGCCAATTAGGGCAGGGTCGCCCCAGCCCGCCCATAAGCCCTCACCACATCACCGCATATGGGCAGGGTCCTGGGCTATTGAGGCCCCGACAAACCAACCCTCTCTCCTGACAGTCAGGCCACTGTGTGGATGTCTCAGGTGGATGGTTGCTGTTAATTTCCCCCCTGCTCAGCGAAGAGCATCTGAGGGACTTGCTGGCCTCGTGTGTGTTCAGGTGTCAGAGGCCGGGTTAGAATACTGGCTCTTTCTTCAGCCCTGTGTGTGGAAGATTATAGCGGAGACCCTCCAAGTAACCTGACTCTAAATCTCACAGGCAGATTATGCTGCACCTTTTATGGGCTGCTTGCATGGCTTCTGGGGCTACATTGATGATGGATGATGAAAAAAACAACAAGGGAGGTGTGAATGCAGCCAGAGGTTATTGCTTTGAGATCAAAACTTTCTTTTACATCACTTTTTATGAGCTCATCCCAAAGGAGCCATGAAGCAGTTTTCTCAAAGGGCACTCAGGTGAACCAATGGCCCACGGGTGTGTTTTCCATCCAGTCCACTGCTGCTCACCTGCTGCGTGATAATGACTAGCTCCTCAGTAGATGCTGCAGCCTGTCTTTCATCGGGTTGTTTGTGCTTCTGTGGTCAAACAACGTATGAGAGGAATTGACCCTCTGGAAAACTCTGGAGCTATTTCAAGCTCTGGTCTCAATACCAAAACACTTCCAGGTTTTCTTTGGCATTCCATCATCAAACTTCTAACACCCATCCGACTGAGGAAAACGGCCGTCTTTTATACCGAGACCACCTACCTAAGAGTGTGGTGTAACCATCCAGCTTTGGTCAGGGGTCACATCTCTTTCATTTGAATACACCCAGTGTTATATTCACCGTGCTGTCACAGTAATTAAGTAAATGTGACAATCACTGCTGAAATTCTATTTGCTGTGTTTTTGTCTTACTTAAGATGCAGTGTGCCTGTAACGGCCACCCTGATGCTGCTCTTAAAATCTTCTCAGGCTTGTTAATATGCACGGCTGCTGTTTGCTCTCATGAATTGGGCCCTGTAAATCTGCAGCTGTGCAGACTGACCAAAGTCAGGAATTTGAATTTGTGCATATTCCAGTTGTACAAATTGTTCTTGAACCTCACTACAGAGGAAACATTGGCTGAGCGTTCCTGCTGTGAATCAAATCTTTAATAGGTGGCTTTGTCTTCCTAAAGGGGTGAAAGAAAGGGAAAGGATCCACCCTCATACTGTTCTCATGATACAAGGCATGATGTATTTGCAGTTTTCTTTTTTTGCAAACCAAAAAGAGAGGGGAAAAAAACACAAAAAAGTTGATGCTTATGTCCAGTCAGATTCGATGACTATATGCTGAGAAGGCTTAATTTGCAACAGCTGTTTCCTCACAGGTTACACCCAAGTTTGCTCCCCTTCTCTTTTTCTTTGAATCCCTCCTGAATCAAGCTGCAAACTGAGCACTGCATGGCAGACTGGCCGCTATGTAGCCGAGAAGGCAGACTGGCCGCTATGTAGCCGAGTACACAGCTCACATGCCTCAGACGGCTATGATGTCATGCATGCATAAGCTATGGGAATTGGTCATTCAAGGACAACAAAACAAGGCTGCCAACAGTGATAGTAAATACATAACAGCACACTTCAGTCCCCCAGAGTTCAATTGGCAGTGTTGAATCTTTGAATCTGGACCAGCTCCAAGCAGGAACAACAGCGCACACAGCACTTTAGAATGGCGAGAAGGGAGGACAGCTGCATCGTGGGAGCCAGGACGCCACCTCACAGACCTCCGCTTGCTTGCTGCATGACCCGAGTGGGAACTGAGTGGGAGCTGGTTCACTGTCTTCTGCCTGCCAGTCTATGTGTGTGTGTGTTTGTGATCATGACTGAATTTTCTGGGCAAGACTCTTCTTGGAAAGGCCCTTCTTGAAGAAAACGATTTTTCCTCTCAGTTTACAGTGCTGCCATGCCAGCACTCTCGTCACTGCTTGACTGTGCAGCTGCAGGTCATGAGTTGTTTTAGAGAATTTGTGTAAAATGAATTATGATTTGGAGTTTCGGCTGGGCAAACTTGACATGTAAGGACAGTTTTCTGGACAAAACCTTGTTTGTCATCAGTTCTTTTTAATAATGTGCTAGCAAGGGTGTGGCCCGTCAATGTCTCTGAAGTGTTATCACAATGCGTTTACCACCAGCATTCTGAAGCCTAACATTGTGCATAACTAGAGGAACTCAAAAGGAAACACAAGAAGGGGAGAGTTTGACCTGCAATGTCCTCTTGGACACAGGAGAGGAGGATGCTGCTGGGGATCTGTGTCTCCATAAAGCCTGCAGAGCACAGCAGCCTACTGGCAATAGAAGAATTGATGAGGCCAGAAGGAGACTGTGTCTTCCATCTGGGTCTGACAGTGAAGGCTGGAATGTCCTCAGCCTGAACAGCCTGCGTCTCTCTGCAGTCATGTGGACAACAGCCCCCACACTAGGTAGCCTGAGGAGAGCTGTCATGTGGGCCAGTGAGGCCCAGCGAGTTCTCCTTGTACTGTTGTTTTAAAACGGCACCCACGCACTCTCACAGAAAACATGCACTGTAAACGCCTGCACTGTGTACACACGTTTCCCACGAGAGGAAGCCCGGGTAGGTGTCTGTTTTATGTTGTGTGTCCACTGATTAGTGTTGAAAACCTCTTCCTGCTTGTGAGTAGCTGATGGTATCAGAGGATGAATGTAAATGATTTCAGCAGCTTTTATCATGCACCACTGTGTCTATTACTAAACCAAATAATGGTGTGCGGTCCTTAGCTACTGTGGCCCTGTGGTTTGAAAACCCAACAGAAAACGTTGTTAAGAACTTGTGGTGTGTGTTATGTTTAGTTTTTTATGTATCTCATTTCATTTTCATTCATTTTATTATTCTTTTTCGGACTCAAAAGGAGACAACACCTGGAGCAGAATGCCGGTGTCCCCAAACAAAACATTTCAATGCATGCACAAACTGAGATGTACATGAATGAATAAACCTACATAGCATGTGTCTTTGCAGGCTCCTGCCAAAAGACATAAAAATAAAAAAATGTAGACAGCAATATTAAAAAAATAAAGTCTGTCTGTGTTTTTGGCAGAACACTACAATCAAATAACATAATCAATCAACAAAAGAGACAAGCAACATCAAAGAAACAACCACAAAGCGATAACGGCATTGATTTAAAGTTTTGTGTCAGCAAAACATTTTTGGTCCGAAAAAAATGTGTATCTGAAAATGTGTGTTTGTTTTTTTTATTCTTATTCTGTTCTGTAAGATGTTGAGTTTTGTTACTCCTTTCATAAACTGTTTCTAGCAAAGTGAATGAGGAGGTCCAGCATCATAGTAACACAGAACAGTTCTTGTCAGGAGATGTCAGGAGTCCAGTCCTGGCTCTGAAAACACTTCTTGACAAACCAGTCCCACTACGAGCTCTATTCGGTAGCTGTGTTGTATCATTTAGTTCTGTTCAATGTCCGATTGCTCCAGATTTGTGACAAACCAGATTTTTTTTTGTTTTGTTTTCCTCATCATTCAAAAAGCAAAAGTAGACTAACAGCAATAATCAAATTTGACTTAGGTTCTTCTCTGTGTGGGTGAACTGCGCTGGTTACAGTCACGTCCATGCCTAAAGAATGATTGGTAGATCAAACGTATCCCCAGGATACTTTTCTCTTTACTGACAAGCATGGTGGTATTATGTTATCATGTTAGCTTGCAAAAGAATTGGTGGCATGCAATGTTGTTTCTGTTTGTAAAGCTGGACCAAACTGATGTTCTGATAATCTCATCTCTTCCAGCTGTTATCCCTCTGACCGACTCGGAGCACAAGCTGCTGGCGCTCCATTTTGCCGTGGACCCTGGCAGGGACTGGGAGTGGGGGAGGGATGACAATGATAATACCAAGCTAGCCAAGTAAGTCCTGTATACTATATCACCGGGTGATGCTTATCAACAAAGCACACAGGGGAACTCAGCGTAAAAGCGGTTCCGTGGAAAGTGAGAGAGTGAAAACTGCAGGCCAAGGCAGTCCTGTCAGTCCACCCACGAGGCTCTGTGTGGGGGATTTAACTCTGATTATGAGATCTGGGCCCAGGTCACTTCAAAGAGTGAGTAGTGAGAGAACAAATCGTGAGTCACGTCAGTCATCCATAGCGTTTCCCAGGAATGGCCTCTCCAAAGCAGCAACACCCTCTCTGAGTTTAAGCGAGTTTATGTAAGGGGTTCTGTTTCACATTCCTTCCAGTCAGGGGTTTAGCTTATCCTTAAACAAGCTGCAATATGAACAATGCGTACACACATAGAAAAAGATGCTCAAATCACCTCCTAATACCTCCTGTATATTATTGCAATGCAAGCATTGTTTATCTGCTGCTTAACTTGTGACTAGTGGCCGATAACTTTCAGTTCAGTGACCTCTGAAATATGATACCCGTTTAGACATTGCCATGAACCTTTTCTTAAAAGCATCATTTGTAAATAGTATCATACAACTTCCTGTTGTTGATGATGGATACATGTTCTTCCATAGTCTTATCTTGTCTCTGGAGGCCAAGCTCAACCTGCTGCACAACTACATGAATGTAACATGGATCCGAATCCCATCTGAAACAAGGGTAAGTGTTTCTCTCACATGTGTGTTGTGTTTGTCACGGTTAATTTAGCTTCGGAGAGACTCCCTCATTCCAGATGTTCTTGAAACCCCAGAGTCTAATCAATCAGTTTTATTTACTGTCAGAAAGCTATAATCGCTGGTATTTATGTGTGTACTGGTTATGTGTCATCAAAAATGGGCAATTAAGTTCTTTCTGATTTTTTTTTTTTTTTGGGAAGACTTTTTCTTGAAGGGAATTTTAATAGCTCTCTCTACTTCTTAATCAACTTCTGAATTGTGAACTTCATCTTCATACTATAATTTCTTTATTTCCTCTGTGTGTCTGACTGCATGCAGGCTCCCCTGGCCCAGCCAGAGTCTCCCACAGCCTCTGCAGGTGAGGATGTCCAGTCTCTCGCTGAGTCCATGGACTCCGACCGTGAGTCTGTCGGCAGCAATTCTAACGTCAACACTGGCAAGCCCAGCAAGGAGAAGGACAAAGACAAGCAGCGAAAAGACAAGGACAAGAGCCGGGCGGATTCGGTAGCCAACAAACTAGGAAGCTTCAGCAAAACGCTGGGGATCAAGCTAAAGAAGAACATGGGAGGTCTGGGTGGGCTTGTGCACGGCAAAATGAATAAATCAAACTCTGGCTCAGGTCGTAATGGGGAGAACGGAGGGGAAAAGGCAAAAAAGAAGGAGTCTAAGGCATCCAAGGGAAGCAAAGAGGAGTCGGGCCAGTCTACAAGCTCCACTTCCTCTGACAAGACCACCAGTCCTTCCCCTACAGACAGGGATAGACCCTCCAGCTCATCCCCAACTGAGAGACAGGACAGTTCAGGGAGAAGCTCGGGGGACAAGACCTTGGAAAACTGGAAATACAGCACAGATGTCAAGCTCAGTCTCAACATCCTGCGGGCTGCCATGCAGGGAGAGCGCAAGTTCATTTTTGCAGGGCTTCTGCTCACCAGCCATCGACACCAGTTCCACGAAGAGATGATCAGCTACTATCTGACGAACGCCCAGGAGCGCTTCAGTCAGGAGCAGGATCAGAAGAGGAAGGAGGCCGAAAAGAAGCCCCCCGCTGCTAACGAGGTGGCTGCGAAGAACCCTGAACACGAGAGTGTCTTTCAGAGGGAAAGATCGGACAGCTCACCTCCAGAGAGCTGCTCTCCCGTCCTGCCCCATCATACCTACAACAACTCACAGCCTCTGCTTGGCCTCAAGATGCAGGGCAGAAACAGTCCTACTCCTGCAATCCCTCATGTTTCTGTCCCAGTCCCTCCTCTCACCCCGCCGATAGCTCCACACCATGTCTCTCACTTAGCCCCAACCCCAGCACCTTACTCCTCCCCTAGTATTGGTGCTAAGAGAACTGGACCTGTTCCTGTGTCTGCCCACTACAGCCATACACCGCCCATCCAAAGGCACAGCGTGATTCACTTACAAGATGTCAACATGCAATCTTCCATCTTCCAAGATGAACCTTATAAACCTGTGGTGGGAACCTTAAAGACCTGCGCCACCTACCCTCAGCAGAACCGCACACTCTCATCCCAGAGTTACAGCCCTGCTCGCCTATCAGGGGTCCGCACTGTTAACACCATGGAAACCCTGGCATACAACATGCCCGGCGAACACAAGTCCCACACTTACACAAATGGATTCAATGCGGGAGACATTCAGGACTGCCTTGAGTTTGCTGATGAAGACAACTCGTCTCACACCTGGCTCAACCAAGACAAAACCAAAGGGCGGAGCTCTGGAAGCCCTTTGTACTGCTTTCAGCAGCGTCGCTGCAAGAGGGATAACTGCTCCTTCTACGGGAGGCCAGAGACAGAAAACTACTGTTCGTACTGCTACAGAGAGGAGCTTAAACGCAGGGAGAGGGAGAGCAAAATGCAGAGGCCTGTATAGCCATCACCGCTACTTCAGCCACAACACGGCCACAGGAGACTTGAGGGAATAACACCATCTGCGCTCTGCATTTCGAATTACACCAAGGCGAACATTTCCCAATTATTTTGTTTTTTCTTTTCTTTTTCTAAAAATGCTCGCGTGTTCCCATCACCCTTCCCTTGTTAGTAAAGATTACTTTATGATTGGGGGAAGTAGAACTTGAAACAGGGAGCAGCTTTGGCCAGATGTTTTCTTTTACTTCTGTCTCATTGAATTTAGTCTTTTACTTGTTTTAGAGTAAAAGTCATCTCTGTGATGTAATTTTTCTGTATGTGAAGGAAAGTTCTTTATTTTTTTGAAGTACAAAAGATTTGCATCTCATCAGGAAGGAACATTTTAGCTCTTTTAATCAGTTTGAATGCAATACCTCTGCCTGGTTCTTCAAAATCTCTGTGGAAAATTTGTAGTTGTTTTGCAATCAAAAGAAAGTCAACGGGGGATTAATATTAGACTTTAAAGCAATAAATTGGTGATTTTTGCTACACTCTCTCCCAATTTTGTCTATGCACCAATAATGTAGTTACTGTAGGTTAACTATGTCTTGTAAATTGTAAGAGAATGTCACAGTGTGCTTTTGTAAACAAATTTGAACTACAGGAATTCAAATGTAAGCAGTATAGATTGTAATGTTGGAATAGGATGAAGGGTAAAAACTGTCATTTGTTAAGTGTACCTCTGCTCTTGCCATGATGGGAGGGGTTTGCTTTGTCAGAATTGGACTCAAAATACAATATTTCGCGAGATTTCATTTCACGTTTTCGCCCCACAAGCACTGCCAAGCTGGCTTCTTTAAAAGTACAAATTACAGTCCAAATTTTCAAAATATTTCCGTGCCAAACACCAAACAACATGCGTAAGTTGAATTGCTTCTCAAATATGCAGCGTTTGTTTATGGTGTGTTTCACTGATTTGCCTGTCAACTACTCTACTAGGTAGATGTGTTAGATGAGATGAAATGTGAGCCGTGAAGGCAGGCTGATGTGTATTTGTCTGAAGTGTTATTACGTGTCTCCCCCTTCCCCTCCTTCCTCCACACACACACACACACATCACAATGTGCAATCATGCTAATAGCACTATGTGGTGACCTGCAGTATAAACGTGTCACCGGTCCAGTGTGAGATTGTTCTTCTTCCATATCTAGAGGCCGTTAAAAGAAGCACCTGCTGCTATGAGCACCTCAAGCCTTTGTGATCATCAGTGCTTTAACCAATCAGTGGGATTTTAAAAACCCAAAGGCCTCCAAGTGCTTTCTGCTCATTCAACATGACTACTGTAAAAGACGCGGTGTTTGTGTTGCTGTCTGTTCTGGTGATGCTTGGATAATGTACCATGCTGTCCTTAACGAAGTGTGTCCTGGCCAAGGATGTCCACTGCTCCCTCAGTTTGCTTCTGTCTCTCTCCTGTACACACTGCAGTGTTGCTCCTCTTTGTTCCTATGTGACTAGTTCATGGACTCTCACCATGTTAGGACTGTAAGATATGATTTTGTATTCCTTTAAGAGTTTTACACTACTTTAAATTATTAATTTGCACATTAGGTACAGATGTAAATATGAAAAAAAGTTTATTGTTACAAATATGGTGTGTCTGTGTTATTTCCTTTTTGCTGCAAAAAGCGATCAGAAGATATATTTTAAGAAGCTTCTTTTCATGCACTATAGCACACTTTTGCTCTCTGTTTGCTTTAACGTTTCTCTCTTTTCTACTGAGTGTTTAAAGGCAAGTGATAAAAGTTGGGACTACTTTACAAATGTATCAAATAATCAAATATAGTTGTGATATTTTACAGAGCAAACTGACGATTTCTATTTAAATAGTTCCAGCTTAATCGGTGCTTGATGTTACCCATCATCTTTAAACGGGCTGAGCAGCAGATTAGTGCTGCATTTCCATAATGCTGCGAGACTTGCATGAGAGAGATTAAAGGAACACACTGTTAATGTAGAGATCAGTGTGCTCAAAATGGAGAGTTGCTATCAGCTTGTGAAAACAGTCATAAAATGTATTTTGCTGCTAAGATTGATTTTCACTAAGACAATGAAAAAAAAACATGTTTTAGACAGATATTAGTTTATGGTCAGCAGCATGGGGTTTTAAAGGAAAAGTTTTTTGTTTTTTTTACCTGGATCTTATTTGTAGCATGAAATACGTTCATAAACTCACCCGGACTATTTTGGAGTTACTTGAAG
>JAPMNP010680589.1:0-11685 GCA_029874935.1 Atherina boyeri | reverse complement strand
TAATGTCTTTTAATGTCTTGCAACAACTTAAAATAAAGATGATACATAATTCTTACATATGGCACCTTTAAATACAATTAAAGTAAAGAAAAGAGAATAACAGATTTGTAATGAACTTTTTTTTTTTATCAATATTCTACGGAACAGCTCTACATCCTGACAGTAATCACAACCCTGTTTCTGCTGCTTTCATCCTGAACCATTCTGGCCGCAACCTGGAGTCATCCCAGCGGTAACAGGCATAGCACATCAAACGCAACCATGTTCAGCTTCTCTAATCTTCCTCCATCACTGCACTGACAGGTAGGACACAGAGTGGTGAACAAAGGCACAAAATGTAAAAAAAAAACAAAAAAAAAACAACAAGCACTCGATAGGACCCCTGATGTGAAAGGCCAATAACAGTCAGAATATGCAATACAGTAGTCTAGACTCTGTTCATCTCAAAGGCTGGAGGGCACGACCAAACAACAACCAGAACAAACTAGAATCTGAGGATATAAATTAGCTTCTTTTTTTTTTATTACAGAACAGGACAATTTAAGAGCTCACAAACAGCATGTGAGACTCCTCTTTTTCTTTTCAAATTGAAAACAGAACAGGAAATGTAACATGATCAGCTGAGTATTTGATAAGCTCCATGCCTTATATTAACAAAAGGGGGAAATGATTTGTTGTCTGCATTGAGCCATTTTGAATAAGAACCTTTACCCTGTCTGCTCTGTTGACTGGAGAACAACACATCCACATGGATACTGGGGTGTGTGAGTGAGGTGTGTGAGAGAGGAGGGGCCACACTGGCATTGCTCATTCATGGCTTGGTCTGCCTGGCCATTTTGGTTGGATGGCCTCGTTCTGAATTTGTCATCCAAACAACAATAGATGAACCAAGCTGCCTTCTGAGCACCTTCACACAAGTGTGTGTCAGTACAAACATGGCTGATCTCACCGTGAAGCATCTCAGACCTGCATGGATGCTATAAGGATCAGAGAAATTCACTGAACAACACAATCAACCTTACACCCCCTCACAGCTCCCCCTTCTCTCTCCTTTCCAGCCCACTGTAATATGTGGCACGCTCATCCTATAATAAAAAGCCTGCTGATTATATCAAGGACCACACAGTGGGATCGATATTGTGCACGCTGTGCAAATTCAGCATCCGTGATTCTTTTCTTTTTTAAATCATTATTATTTTGAAGGGGTACAGTGTGGGGACCGAGGGTCTGCCCATTGTTGCCATCTGGTTTCTTCTGTCGCTCTCTGCGTCAAAAATCACAGCATCTAGCAGCCTATTTAAGACATGGACGTCTTGTTTTCCCACTGCCTGCTGTCCTTAATATTATTATTACTATGGTGGCTATAAAATGTAACAATCAACTATTATAAAGTGTAATTGAAATTTATGTGAGGTATTCAAGATTACTCACCTTGGCTATTCTCTATTGAGGTAAAAGATGTACCAATATTATCTGCAGCCCAGGCATCATTTGCTGTGCGCTGTGAAACCATGGACACCATGGTCTGCAGCATTTTCTCCGGAGTGAAATGTGATGTTTGAGCATCGGTGGATCGTTTGTTTAGTCTGGAAATCGGGGCTGTTATTTGTTCCTTGGAGGTTGAGATTATTCCTGCATCGGGGACGGCTGGAGCGCTCGTGGTGGTGGTTGTCGGCTCCGTTGTTCCAAGCTGGAAGGTGGTTTCAGTTTCAGATAAATGGTTGTTGGTGGTCGTCGGCCCAGCTGAAACACTCGCAGCCGTCTCTTTAAGTCTAGCTATAGGCCCGAGAAGGAACCTGCTCTCGAGTAAAGTACGAGGCATGTCGGTGAGGAAGGTCTCCCAGGTGTCGGAGGATGAGCCGGGCTTCCTGGAGATAGGCGACGCATCGTATGGACTGATGCGAGGTGCAGCTTCAGAAAATCCAGTATATACATACAAAATAAATAGCAGAACCGGAGATATGTACATCATTAAGGACGTTAGCCTCATATTCAGTTTCAGCTCTCCATGTAAGCCCCAGTATTGGTCTCTCTCAGACCTCTCCCTGAATGGACGCGTACTCCACCATTGATGTCCCTCGGCGGCGTACGCTTGCTGTTTGTTGCCCTATGAACCACCGTCAACACTTCACGTGCACCGCAACCTACCAAAAGCCGACTAAGATTGACAAGATCAGGAACCAATAGGAATGCTCAAATTGTTTACGTTAGCTCGTCCTCCTTTTGCTGATTGGTCAGATGCTCAACCCAGACGAAACAACCTAAATATGATTTTAAAAAAATACCTCTGTAAATTATCAACGTGTTTCTATGTCGCTCTGCTTATTTATGCTCCTCGCAGGTTATAATATGAAAATATTAAGTTCTGACTTGTTTGAGGTTTTACCATAAAACTGTTTGCAGTTAAAGGCATATTAACAAACCTATGGGCACTGGTTTAATACAGCTTTAAACGCTAATACCCTCTTATCATTATGTTCTCTCTCTCAACCTTAATTCAATTAATTCTGCTAAATAAAAGCAAAGATATCTCGTCCCTACACAAGATACTATATATATATATATAATTTTTTTTTATTTCTCCTAATAAATAACTAACAGTCTGTCAGGTGGTATTGTGAACCACATTAATGAAACCTCAACTCTGAGTTTATATTGTAGCCCTTTGAAATGCAGTTCAGTATAATTAGTGCATATATATTTATACAAATCTATGTCAGTTAATTTCCCAAAATTATTTCTCAATTTTAAACATTAAATTTAAAGGTATTTACTGGAAGAGGTGCGCGTCTGTGCCTGCCATGATTAATTGTGGCCGTGCTTTTCAAACAGAACCATGTCGCCCTCTAGCGGTGTCTGGGTGTTGAAACGCTGCTAAAACACCATAGAAATGGTGATTGAAGAGTGAAAGAGAAAACAATAAATTCTCATCAAAATCTTTTTGATTTGAAGCTGTATCTCTTATACCTATGATGTGGTGTCATACCTGCCTTAACCTTTTACTATGCTCAACACATCCCCTTTAATAGTACCAATTGGTGTTGTATTATGTATAATACATGTTTGGAAAGTCCATGGTATAGAGGATCATGCATCTGTGGAATAAGCAGCACAGCTAAAATTGGGCAGTAACCCCCAAAATGTGCCAAAATGCCTTGCAATATTCAAATTATGGTTGTCAGTGATATAAATATTTGAAATGAACATCACTTTTTAATGTCAATCAAATCATCATTTAATGATAACTTAAAATAAAGATGATACATAATTCTTACATATGGCTCCTTTAAATCAACTAATCCACCAAAAAATGGATCATTGCACATTAAAAGTGCTTCATTTTCCTGTTTGGCACAAAACGGGGCAGTGGCTGAGGTGGTGGTGCAGGTTACCAAAGACTTGAAGGTTGGTGGTTCAAAGCACATCCTCCCAGTCAATCTGTCATTGTGTCTTTGGGCAAGACACTTCACCCTCCTCACCTCCAGTGTAGACATTGCTGGTGTATGAGTGTGTATGAATTAGTGATGTGCGATACCAATGATTTTCTTTTCGATCCGATACCAAGTAAAATTCAAGCATCGGCGATACCGATCTGATACAGATACTTTGTACAATGACTTATGTGTTCAGAAAATCAGTTTAAAGAATTTTTTTTTATGGAATACTTTTGGACTCAAACTGAAATTACCAGTAAAATACATCAATAAATATATAAATACCACAATAACTGCATGTTTGTCATCACTTACATAATTATTTAGTTAATATTATTATCGTACTAATCTGTTAAATAGTTTTCAGCTGTTTCTTTACTTTTTAAAACCCAACAACATTTTACTGAATATTTAATGAGATATACTACGGCAGGCATAAGAAAAAGTAGTTCCTACCAACTGGGTATAATTTAGATCCTGATATTATAGTTTCTATCCCATGTAGTCCAGCTCATGGAAAATTAAATATTTTCCCCAAATCACAAAAATATCGATTTTCTAACATGAAAATCGATTCCTAACCATAACTGTCTGGTATCGGTAGTATCGACATTTTAGTATTGATCTGCACATCCCTAGTATGAATGTTTGGTGGTGGTTGGAAAAGCCGTTGGCGCAGATTGCTTGCCACGTTTCTGTCAGCTGTGGCTACACATGTTACCATCACCAAGTATGAATGTGGAGTTAATGAATAATGATTCAATGTAAAGCAACTCTGTGTGTCCAGAAAAATGCTATACAAAGTTGATGCATTATTTGTTTTTATCTTTATTAAAACTATAGGGTGTGCAGTTCATTTTTTAGTCACTCTTATTTATTTACATAGCTGCATTGAACTATTTACAAGTGACCCTTGACCAATAAAATGACGTAAGAAGGAGTTTCTAAAGTTGTACTTCCTGAATAGCTGATAAACGTCATGTTATTTTCAATTAAAATGATGGTAACAACCAAATTTGTGCAATGGTCAGCATTATGTAGCATTTATTTTATTTAAAGTTGCCCTAATTCCTGCAGTCTCATATAATCTTTGCAGAAACCAATAATCCCATGGCCTTAAGATACACTTAACTTATAAAGAAACAAAAAACAAACATTGGCATCACAGATAGATTGAAATATACAATATTTATTTGTACATTTTAAAGTCAGTATAAAAAACATGAGGGACATTTCAATTTAAATTGTAAACATAAATGTCCGAACTTGCTTGAAAAAAAAAAGGAAATAATCAGTTTAAAGCGTTGGTGAACCAGAAGTTACCGAGTTGAATTGTTGCGTCAGTGGTAACTTTTTTCTTTGGTGAAGTCATTTTCATAAATGTGCAGACAAACTGCATTGTGTGAGCTTTCAAATGGGTAGCAGTGCATGAAAGAGTTGATATTGTTATTTCTTTTCCTTTGATTTGAAAGAAAAAGTTAATATACAATAAGCAAATAGATTCTTCTTCTCTTTCTTATTCTTGCTCTTGTTCTTCTTGTAATTAGGATATCTTTTGTATTAGATATCTTATTTATGTTCTTTTTTCTGATTTCAGATAAATATATAACTTTCTGTGTATTCAAATGTGTCACGGTGCTGGAAATGTCGTGTGTCTCCATTTAGTCGGTTCCTCTGACACACATGACTAACTGGGAGAAGAATTTCCCAATTCTTTTGAAAAACTTGTTGCGGCTTTTTATCTCAACAAAATCTGATTGTTTTTCTCTAGCTGGACTGGCTGAAGCTGTGTTGGACATTTCAGAGGATGTCGTGCTTGTGTCAGCAGCCGAGGCCTTCTTGGCAGTTTTTGCTGCTGGTTTGCTTTTCTTGTCAGCCGGCGATGTGCCACCCGAGCAGTTGATAGTAGTGTGTTTCCGCCTGGCCGGAGCTGTTTGTTGAACATCATCAGCATTATCTGTCTCTTTATGCACTGCATGCGGGTAGTACACGTTGATAGTAGTCATGCCATTATTGGTTATAACAACTCTGGAGTTTGTAGTGATGACTGAAGATCCCTCCTCCTGGCGTTCTGCGACAGGAATATGTCCTGACATTTGCTCAGAGGATTTTCCATCTTTCCCTTGCTTATTACCAACAGCGACTTTTACATAAGTTACAGCATTAACTTTGTTTGTGTTGGTCCCATCAGCGGTGGAGCTGGTGGACTTGTCACTCAATTTGGTTAGATTTGGTGTTTTGGCAGCACTGAATGCAACTTTCTGATCTTCTTTCTCACTGAGTTGAATCTCTGTCACATTTTTCTGAGTTAAGGTCTCAGAAGGCTTACTATTGGTCTCAGNGTTCTGAAATGGTGACTAAGCCCTTCAGTCCCTTCTGTGTCTTCACATTCATCTTTAACTTGCTTGTTTTTACGAGAGACTTCTACATAAGTTGCAGCAGCAACTCTGTCAGCATTGCTCCCATCACTTTTAAAGGTGGTTGAATTATTCCTTGAGATGGCTGGTGTACGGCCCGCACTGAGTCGAATATCTGTATTATTCCTCTGACTTAAGGCCTCAGAAGCTGTACCATTTGCCTTAGAAGAGGGTTTCTTACTAATGAAAGTGTGATTGAGTGCTTCTTTTGGTTTGACCTTTCTTTTTGTATCCCCCTGAAAGAACTTTGCAAAAGCGCTCATAATTTCATCTGACTCATCATATTGATCTCTAACTTGCTTGTTTCTGGGTGAGACCTTTGTAGAAGATGAATCACTTTCTCTGTCACTGCTGGTCACATAATTTGTGAAGGTGTTGAATCTATTCCTCAACCTGGCCGGTGTCCGGCCAGCATTGAGTCGAATCTTTCTCATTTCTCTCAGAGTTAGGGTCACAGAGGGGGTCCTGCTTGCCACAGAAGGGGGTCTCTGAGTTATGAAAGGGTGATTGAGTGCTTCAGCAGGGGTGATTCGTTTTTTTGGATCCACCTGCAGCATCTCTTTGAGAAGACTTATGAATCCGTCTGTGTCCTCGGGTTCAGTGGGCATGTTAGGCGTCATATGCCTTCTTGGCAGATCATCCAGAGATCTGATTTTCCTGTAAACGTGCGACGAATCGTAGACTCTGCCTACATCTCCGCTGTATTCGATGATTTTTTTCAATTTCCATAAGGGGTTTGATGCCCACTGCATCTGATGAAAATAGGTTTCTGTTTTTTGTCCTTGATCCAATAAATAGGAAGGGATACCTATGATCTTTACAATGGCTTTCATGACCTGGTAATTACTGTCTAATGGAAACAGGTTTTTGCCGAGGTACAAGAAAGCAATGGTGCACCCCAAAGACCACATGTCGACTGCTTCATTTAGTGGGAGACCCAAGAAAATCTCCGGGGCCCTGTGACTAGGGTTTTGAAAGGTACCATAACGCCACAATGCATTTGATCTAGTCGTTAGACCAAAATCCGCTAGCTTGACTTTGAAAGGCTGTGACTGATGATTCACCAACAGCACATTATCTGACTTGATATCAGCATGTGAAAGACCAATACTGTTCAGTGCTTTCAGAGCCACCAGTAACTGTTCAGTAATTGTTCTGATTTCAGATACGTGCAATGGAATCATATCCCTTTTTTCCATATAGTCAAACAAGCTAATATCTAGCATCTCAAAAACCAGACAAGCATGGCCCTTATATTTGAAGCGCTCATAAAACTTGGTCAGGTTGTTTTTCTCAGGATCCAGTTGTTTGAGTCGGTTTAAGATCTTTCCTTCTCTTTTTCCTGCTTTGTAGTGACCAATTCTCAGAAATTTAATTGCCACCTCCTCGTTCGTGCACAGGTCTGTGCATTTGGCCACTTTTCCAAAAGATCCTTCACCAACAAACTCTTCAACAAGGTATGCTTTTAAATTGCTATGCAAAACAACATGCTCTTGTACCTTGAAAGGTTTCTCTTTGTAGACTGCACTTCCCATTTTTTAGAAGATGGATATCTTCAAAAATGTCCTCTAAAGTTTGCTTGTTTCAAAAAACGTCTTCTTTAGTTGATAACTGGGGAGCTATGAGAGTGTAACCAGTAAATTCTCCTATTACAGCACAGGCTATGTCGTCAGATTCGTTTGGCAGCTGTTTGGGCGTCACAAACGATCGAAGGCATAAGAAAATCTGACGATTGACGTCAGATTCCATTGTTTTGCTTTGATCCAAGGTTTTTTTTGTTTGTTTGTTTTTTTTAGAAAATGAAATTGTGAATGTGTTGCAATTTTTTTTTCTTTCTTTTGTAACCGACAGTTTGACATCTACTAAAAATTTCACAGACAGCTTTTAAACAACAATGTTTTTTAACTTTTTCATATTTTATAGATAGGCTAATATCAATTTATCCCATTGTGGGACAATAAAGGTGTAGGCTTATCTTATCTTATTATTTGTTTTAATCGCAATTATACATAGGCTACCAAATTCCCTCTTGGATGAAAACTTTGTTTTTTTCATTCATTCATTCATTTCATAAAATAATAACAATAATACTAATAGACTAATAATAATAATGATCATTCTGAAGACAATTAATTATTTAATAGGCTACTTCAGCACGTGTGAGAGCTTTAAGCGGTACAAGTCTGGGGGTAAAACAAAAACCGGTGCGGGACTCAGCCGAAGTATTACAGGAAGTTGCGCATTACGACTCTCCATGACACAATGGCGCCTCTAGATTTGGATAAATATGCGGAGATTGCTAAACAGTGTAAATATCTCCCAGAAAATGACCTCAAGGTAAATGCAACATTTGATAAATATTTGAGCTAAAGATGTACTTTTTGCATATAATGGCAAGACTCGCTCTGGGCTGGTTTGTATAGTAACAGCGTAACTAGGTAATATTAGCTTCTGCTAGCTAATGGTGCTAGCCTGCTGTTTGACAGGAAGTCCAAATAGTCAAGCAAATAGTTCATGTTAACTTTCATAAACACAGTCCGAGCCAAATACGCCTGAATATTTATGAAAGCAAGGATGTGAATTACATCTTTGGTTAAGTTATTTTCCAATAATAATCTTAATGTTTATAATAAAACCTACAAAAACGTTAATAGGGACTTGATGATGCTAACTGTTTGGGTTTTCGATGCTTGTTTACAATCAGTGCAACCTGAGAAGCGCGTAGGGAACATACCCAGCAGTCCTCCTGTCTTGGCTATGTGTCAGTATCGCATAATGCTATAACTTTATTGTATGCTTTATACAATTTGGCTCAAATAGATTTTAATCACGCTTTAACAGGTGAAGCAAAACATTTAAGGTCGTGCTTGCGCAGGAAAACGTAGGACCAGTTATAGTTTTTGTAAGGCTCTCTGGTTTAATTTTTGACCAGAGTACATTTTTCCCACAAATAAATACGGAAGACAGTGTTTTAGTCACAGTCCTCTTACTTTGTAGTCAGACTGTCAGTGTGAACCACCGACTAATCAAAGTAAACAACAGAAATGTCATGTCCATAGCTGCCCTGTTGGCCCACAATGGCCACAGTTGTGTCAGACTATCAGTTAGATTGAAGTGGCTTTGCTGCTGGTCTTGTTTTGCATATACATGCCTTTTTGGTCATATTAAAAGTGTAGGATATGTGAATCTTTTAAAGTTTAATGTTTATCATTTTAAAATCTTTCTTTACAACTTTTTACAGCCTTGATTCTAAACATTTTACAAGATGTCTCCCTGCAGGCTTGTCAGATGAACTCCAGCACCACCCATCAGATTTGATACGAGCTAATACTAGTAAATATATACAAGGAAATATTACATTATATTTCATGAAATGGAACCGTGCCTTCTGCCATTCGGATGCAATATTTTAGCTGATTATTCTTCCATAACTCTAACCTTTTAATGAATGTTTTCCCTAAACAAACTAAATAGAAGAAAAAGAAGCATACTTTTTAAAAATGTTATTCTGAAATTGGAAATGTATTTATGTTAACATTTATCTAGATGTTTATTTCTATTTGAAATCTGTCCTGAACCCTTTCTTCTGGCGTCTTCTTGACGCTCGTTTGTTATACAGAGGTTATGTGACTACGTGTGTGATCTCCTGCTGGAGGAATCCAACGTCCAGCCTGTTTCTACTCCTGTAACAGTGTGTGGAGACATTCATGGACAGGTAAAAATGTCTAAAAACATCTCAATATTTCCTCTTTTGATGTGATTGGTTTTACATTGTATAAGTTCTTTACCTGCTTTTGTTTATTTTTACTGTATTGTACTAATTAAGTATAATTTTCACACTGAATGCTTATGTTTTTTCACAGTTTTATGATCTTTGTGAACTCTTCCGAACTGGCGGCCAAGTCCCCGACACAAATTACATCTTCATGGTTTGTTTGTTTTTTTCTATCAGTTTGAACTTAATAAGGACTTGTCTTTCCAGTATGGTACTTTGACACAGCATTTTTAACAAGCCTCTGCTGTCTGTAGGGTGACTTTGTAGATCGAGGATATTACAGCTTGGAGACATTCACTTATCTGCTGGTACTGAAAGCCAAGTGGCCTGATCGCATCACTCTTCTACGTGGGAACCATGAGAGCAGGCAGATCACCCAAGTTTATGGTTTTTACGGTGAGGTTAAGTTTATTAAAGACAACGATCTGCAACTACAGAAATCCTCAATTGTAATATTTTTTTATCTTGCAGATGAGTGCCAGACCAAGTATGGGAATGCGAATGCCTGGCGTTATTGCACCAAAGTGTTTGATATGTTAACAGTTGCAGCTGTAAGTGAACTTTTAATATAAAATGCTCTTGTTAAGGTTTTATTTCAAATGATGTGTGCTGTTAAATAACCAGTGCTAATGTATGGAAATTCTTGTTGGAAAGCATGGCAAGTTATTTTTAGTTATTGCATGGGCTGTATTCAAGATGCCTGATTGAAAAAAACTTGGATGCTAACCACCATTTAGATGTTTTAATTCAGCATAGCAGAACCTAATGTGGAGCGTCGGAGCATGTGTCGGCACAGTGCAGACTTACACAGGCAAGGAATGTATTTCAGGCAATAAAGTTATTGTGATTATGCTATTTAGTTTTTTTTTTTTTTCAGAAGTGAAACCTGCAAAAAATTAATCAGCTTTAGTTAGCCTTTTGTTTGAGTTGCACAAAGCGGTGCTAGAGCTCCAGATCTGTCCTGTCAGCTCTGGTTGCCTTTTTAAAAGGACTTGCGCTAAATTTCCAGCAAGCTGCACATGTTTTTCCTTTCCTTAAGAACTGGTGGTTTCATGTAACAGCTGAAATGGATCCAAAGTTTCAGAGCGAGCAGAGGGAATATGTTGTGTATGCATTATAAGCTGCATACGACCTCACCGGGACAAGATGGTAAAACAATGTCTGAGATATTTTAGCTTCACTTTTGCCCAGTAGGAGGATGTAATGGGACATCAGAAATAGTTTTACACATCCTCAATGTGTAAAGGGGTCTATTGCACTTTTTTAGCTGTGCTACATGCTAATTTCACTGATGGCAGTGGGATTCATATTACATTATTTTATTTTAAAATCTGTAAAAAAAATTAAAAGGGAAGCTTTGCAGACAACATGACAGATCTCAACCATGCATGTTGTATGTATGATATTTCTGTTTTTTTCTTTTCACTGGAGTTTCATTAAGGATCAGAAGTCCACCTCTGTGTCTTGCAAATGCCTTTCTAGTTCTTCTGACCTACTTAGTGAGAGCTATTTTAAGGTATATTTAGGCTATTTATCAATACATAGAAAGCCTAAGATAAGACAAACACTTCCTAAAAACTACCGGATTGGTCCTGGATCACATGACAGTTGGCACAGAAAAAGAACAGATGGATCCACACACCAAAGAGCTCCTGCGTAGGACTGTGTTTTGCTCATTGTTATAAGAAATAATAATGTGATGAGAAAGTCTTATGTCCTCACATCTCTGATTTTCATGTTGTTTTCTATCAGCTGATGGATGAACAGATCCTGTGCGTCCATGGTGGCCTCTCTCCAGACATAAAGACTCTTGACCAAATTCGAACCATTGAGCGGAACCAGGAGATCCCCCACAAAGGAGCTTTTTGCGACCTGGTATGGTCTGACCCTGAGGACGTGGACACCTGGGCCATCAGTCCCAGAGGAGCTGGCTGGCTTTTTGGGGCAAAGGTCACAAATGAGGTAGGCTGGAAGGATTCCATGCTATTCAATTCAATTCAGTTTATTTATATAGCGCCAATTCACAACAGATTTCATCTCAAGGCACTTAACAAAGTGT
>JAPMNP010680568.1:0-11506 GCA_029874935.1 Atherina boyeri | reverse complement strand
GCCGTTTTATGAAAGTCGCTGGATAGGAAAGGGATCAGAGAGTGCGGGGAATGACCTGCACCTGGGCAAGCTGCAAGCAAGGAACTATAGCCTCTGCACACGGGGGCTCAACCCACTGAGCTACACACTGCCCCACAGCAGGGTTTTTTGATTTTTTTCCATAAAATGAATCAGTAGGTCTCAAACATATGTATTGAATATGATGTTTTCGGCATTAAGGGGTTAAAACAAGTATGTTATGATTATTCTTTCATGTCTGCAAGTATTCGTCATGTTTTTCTTTGGAAGTTTAAACCAGCGGTTGGTCACGTAAAGAAAAACATTATCTTCATCAGGACTGAATCAGTTCGGTTTAATTGGCCAAATACCAAAAGCTATTTCAAGCCTGTATAGAAACGTATTTGCCTTTTCTTAAATGTTGTTGCTTCCATCAACATTTTTTCAAATCATGAGTTCCAAATGCTCATCAAAACAGCGTTAATGAAATGCTGGATACTTAATGATCTGGTCATGTTCTGAAACGTGTTTCCTCATGAATTTTAAATGATGCGTTTTTAAAGGAAAAGTGAAAGTGTGAATAGTCAGAAAAAAACATCATCCGCTGCCATGTCATTTACCACGTGAAATGTTTTTTTGCAAACCAGGCATACCTGAACAGCGACGCTTTGAGCCGCTTCCCAGAAATTGAGCTGTATGAAGCCGTCCAAGCGTGGCTCAGACATGACCGGCGGCGCTGGAGGCACACGGATACCATCGTGCAGTCCATCCGCTTCTGTCTAATGACCCCAGCCAACATCTTTGAGAAGGTGAGGTTATCAAAGACTGGCTACCAAGAAGATGGCAAACATGGCTCATCTTTTGTGGTTAACTGATTACTCTGAGCAATGAGAGGAGGAGTGGTAATTTTTTGCACATGGTCTTTTTATTGACATTTTGCATTCATAAAAAGGAGTGCGATGATGCAAAGTATACAGAACNTATATATCTTAACCACTGATTGTAAATTACAATCATACAGCACAGAAAACCAAAACAAATAAAAAAGCAATGAAATGTCTCTTCTGAGATTCCCAAACTCAAATCTTCCTCCCATTGGTTCTTCAGTGATATTAAGGGTCTTGCGTTCTATGTGTTAAGCAAAGAGTATATTCTCCCAATTGTCCTCTTGGAACTCATCTTGACTTTAAAAATGGAGTCTATGAGACAAGACGAGTGTGAGCAGCCTGGACGATAACAAGATTTTACACTCAACAGCTCTGGTCAGCAGAGGCTTGATACTTTATGGATGGGGCTGAACATTTCTCCACGTTTTCTTTACCTTCTACATTTGACTTCTGTCTGTCATTTCACGGTTTCTATGTCCGCTCAGCTACGAGGTCTTCACAAGTGTCCACCTGGTCCCTCGGCAGCAAACTACAGTATGTGCAACCCAAGTATTTGTAACTGTGTGGACTGATTGAATACACCAGCTACACATGAGCCTGGATTAGTCTCTATTCAGAAAAAACATGCCAGTCAAAGAAGATGAGGAGCAGCGGAACAACATGTCTGCAATGAACTGGAGACAAACTAAAAGTCCATCCATTTGAAGCTTTGGTGCTGCGATGCAAAAGATTGTATGTATGTAACTTCATATGCATCTGCAGAGACTCATTCAGTCTGTACACGAGGGCACTTAAACCAAATACCCAGCTTTAGTAATCTCATGGGCAAGCTGTGTTGTATCCTGTGAAATTTGTTGAATGTAAGAGGCACCACAGCATCCTCACATACTTGGATGCCCAGTTCAGCCAATTAAAGAAGGAAAGAGCTGCACAAACTAAATATTAGGTTACCTTCTGATTTTTTTTTTGTTATAGTTTAAAGCACAAACAAAATACACTCCTTTTGTGCTGCCCTGTAGAAAGATGCCACATTGTCAGTTTGTGTGACTGCAGATGGAAAAACATCCCACTGTTTCCACAGAGAGCAGTAGGGAAGGAGGCTTTTTCAACCATCTATGGACTAAATTACATAGACTTTGGAATTCATCAGACTTCAATGGAAATTTGTAGTATCCTGATCTGAAGGAGCCTTTTTAATTACATTGAATGAAAAAAAAAACAATATATTTGATCCGAAAGAGTTATGAAAGATTCACCTTTTTCATTCTTCTTGTCTTGACATATTACTTTTTATTTAATTTTAGTTGTCGATGCATCATTTTTTTTTTATAAATGTGCACAACAGGAGCCTTCAGAAAATCCTGAACTGACCAAACATGTTCAGCTCAGATTGTGTCCCTGTCAGTCTATAAACCAAAGACAACAAGTAACGCATTTTCCAACACTCTCTGGAGGAGGTTGTGGTGCAGTAATGTCTCTATTCCCACAAAAAAACATGCTGTCTTATGTCTTCTCAGGTGAAAACATCAGAGTTCTACCGCTACTCCAGGCAGCTGAGACAGGAGGTAGATACGGCGCTAGCCTACTTCCATGATGTCAACCAGCAGCCCCTAGTCGACACGCGATCCAACCGCATCCGCTCTGTCCGCCCACAGACCGCCGTCTTCAGAGGAATGATCGGCCACAGCATGGTCAACAGCAAAATCCTGCTGCTGCAGCGCCCAAAGGTTGGCTGCTCCTTTTCCAACCAGTCAGCTTCTCAATTAAGACAGTTTGAAGTTTTTATTTGTCACATGGGATTCAAACTGAATCGCTTTGAATCTTGGTTGGGCAAAATGAGTGGCTCACGCAGTCAGGATGCTTCAGAGACGCTTCAGAGACGCCTGTATCTGTAACCTGCGATGTGTTCTCTCAGGTGTGGTGGGAGCTGGAGGGACCTCAGGTGCCACTGAGACCGGACTGTCTGGCTATCGTCAACAACTTTGCCTTCCTGCTGGGCGGAGAGGAGCTAGGGCCCGACGGGGAATTTCACGCCTCCTCCAAAGTTTACCGCTACGACCCTCGGCAGAACTCGTGGCTGCGCATGGCGGACATGTCTGTGCCCAGGTAAGTGGAGCCCAAGATTATGGCAAAACGTATAAATAATTTTTTGGGAGACTTTTATTTCTTTGATGTTGTCAATTTTGGATTTTGTGTCAAATTATGTGAATTTGAAGGTGCTATAGTAGATTCTCATAGACTGCTTGCTTACTTTTTTTCTGATTTAATCATTCCATAATAACTGAATTTTCATGGTGTTTGCTGTTTGCAGGTCAGAGTTTGCGGTTGGTGTCATCGGAAAGTTCATTTATGCAGTAGCAGGTCGTACTCGAGACGAAACCTTCTACTCCACAGAGCGATACGACATCTCGGAGGACCGCTGGGAGTTTGTGGACCCGTATCCCGTAAACAAGTATGGCCACGAGGGAACAGTCCTTAACGGTAAACTGTACATCACAGGGGGCATAACCTCCTCCTCCACCTCTAAACAGGTGTGTGTGTTTGATCCAGGCCGGGAGGCAGGCGGTGGGGGCGGAGGAGGGAGCTCAGGTGGGTCAGACTCACACAGGACACGTGCCGGCCGAGGCCCGCTGCTGCCCGGCACTCATGCCAGCTGCTGGGAGAACAAATCCAAAATGAACTACGCACGTTGCTTCCACAAGATGATCTCCCACAACGGGAAGCTGTACGTGTTTGGAGGCGTGTGCGTGATCCTGCGGGCTTCCTTCGAGTCCCAGGGCTGCCCGTCCACAGAGGTGTACGACCCAGAGACTGACGAGTGGACCATCCTCGCCTCCATGCCCATTGGGCGCAGCGGCCACGGAGTGGCAGTTTTGGACAGACAGATTATGGTGCTGGGCGGCCTTTGTTACAACGGCCACTACAGTGACTCCATCCTCACCTTCGACCCTGACGAAAACAAGTGGAAGGAGGACGAGTATCCCAGGATGCCTTGCAAACTGGACGGTCTGCAGGTGTGCAGTCTGCACTTCCCAGAGTATGTGCTAGAGCACGTCAGACGCTGCAGCTGAGGTCTGCTCCAAAACAAGCCTCCTTTTATAGAAATCGGAATGGACTGTTCAAAGACTGAAGTGTCCCACCGGGGGATCAGGTGTTTACAGGTGTGACACTACTGACGTGCAGGCTTTTAAAGTAGAGACCAGCATTTACCTTAAGGTGAGAAAAAGATGGCTGGGGCCATAAAGTTGCTTTTCCTAATGAAGGCAATCGAAGCGTGCTTTGGTGAGACGTCATGTTAAGTCACCTTGAACATTTTCAGAATTAGCTTTCTCAGAAAATTTAAGAAAAATGGTGTTTAGGAGATAAAAAGGGTTTCATTCTGCTGGTTTACGTTGGACTGTGGTCAGTTTCCTCTTCTACTACGCACTTGTTGTATTTAGACTGTTTAGTCAGTCTTACTGCAGAAACGCACTGGAAGCGTCTGGGTCATGCATTTATGGTAATTCAACTAAATCGAGTTAGTTTCTCCGCCTGCTTCCTGAGGTTTTGTATTAAAAATATGCTGTTTTTAAGAAATAGGTTAGTGAAAAGCCTCTCTATTTCAAACACTCAAAAGCTAGGCCCTATAAATGATATAAAGCCAAGATGATGCATACCAGCAGGTATATGATCAAAATATAACACTATATACTGTAGTGTAGTCAGTGATTTCTCCAAATATACAACACAGATTATAGAAAACGTAAAAATGAATATACTATAACAGTGTTGCTACAGATGCTGCTGATGCTTCGGTCTGCTACCAGCTAGCAACAGTCACTATATGAAATCATAGATTCAGTTTCCGCTTCCAGTGCGTTCCAGCTTTCAGTCCTAATTCTGCTCTTTGCTTCCAGATATCCACCATACTAGGCTCATGTTCATACAAGTCTTTTTGTGTGCCCCCATGTTTCTCTTTATCACAGTTTGAGTGTTAATGTGTGTGTTTGAGAGGACACTACATGACGCCCAAGGCTTTTCCTTCATTCATTAACTCTGATGATGGAGATTCTATAACTTAGGAAAGAACATTCTTTGTCTCGGAGTAGCAGTGCTTTACTCGTTCTTGTCTACTTTCCTTGCACTCTGTATTGGTTCCTATCAAAGCGTTCAATTCTCACTGGACCTCATGCAAGAATATTCTAATACAGCAAAGGGATTTGGAAATCTGAAACTATTAGCAAATGGTTATACTATAGGTGCACATGGATAGAAATACTATGGATTGATTTTTATGAGATTTGAAGGAAACACTGTATCAGCAATGAAGGAAAAAAAGGAAAAAAATAGACAAAAACCTTATACCAAATAATGTATCAGTCATATCTTGATTGATGATTTGACCCATAAATTTAATTACAAAAAATGGTTTCTGTCCCAGTTATATGGCTATTTAAATACCTATCAGTATAATGCATTAATCTACAACTAGATACACTTGATCTTGAGGTGCATGGCAGCTTAACCGCCAAATAAGATGAACTTCATTAGTCTGAAAATGAGATATTATTATTATTATTATTATTATTATTAGCTGGAGTTTAATCAAATAAAATATTTTTCAACTCATCGTTTACACACAACAGTGCAAAATAATAAGATAAATCTAGCTCAGGCTTACCACAGCTAACAAGTTCTATAGCAGCTCGCTTTTACTTGATTGGACCGTCGGCCAAAATACTTAACTTTGCAGTTAGTTGTTTTTCTTTGTCGCAAATTAATTATGTGTCAATCAACTACAATTAAATGCATAAAATAAGTGGATCATCTGTTGTTAATCAACAAAAACGTAGCCAAAGCCACTAGATTAAAACAAACCAAAAAAAAGAAAAAAGAAAAATGAGATGGCAGTCGGTGGGACCAGCAAAGTTGGCTAGCATTAGCAGATTATTAGCATTTATTATTCATTCATCATCCTACATTATTTGAATTGCTTCATTTCATTATGTTTTATAGAAAATTTTGTTGATGAACCATTTTTCTTATTTTTATAGTTATTTATATGATAAATATTAAACAGAGGACGTTGATAGCTAAAACTAACTTAGCCCCCTTTTTGATGAAAACTTCAAAAAGTGACAATGCACTGTTTTCTTCTATGTTTTCTTATAAGTTTTTTCATTAAAATGACATGTCTTCGACTTTTTGTCAAAATCCATACAGTAACAAATTGTATAAATTCAGTTACAAAAGCTCGGCTGTTTTGATAAAATATGTAATTAACTGGGCCATGTGCAAAATAAAATTAAGACTTGAAGGTGAATATATCTTTTCATTGCTCTAGTAGCAACCGAATGTATCATAGAGGTAAGCTTTGGTATAACATTTGAACCCCCACATTAAGATAAAGGACAGTGTGTTTGTACCTTTTTGGATGACAAGTCTGGATCCCACCATGAGATTTGTTCTCTCCTCAAAAGCCAAAGTGAAACAAATTTTTTATTTCTTCTGCTATTGTCTTCCTATAGAATGTTCTTGCTTGGGGCCCGTACTTCTAAACTTGTCTCATATTTTCATCTCTTCAGCCAAGTTCTGTGTTTGTAATTTACAATCGCTGGAGCTCAGTGTAACCAAAACTTTTTTGCTGTAAATGACTCGAACCTTTGACCAGCCAGTGTTTGATTTTTATTTTTTGCCAGTATGTTCCCCAGCTGAAGCTCAGTTGTTTAGAAAATGCAAACACTCTTGTCGTCATACAATATAGCTTGAACATCTCAGCAGTCAAATGCCTTGATCCAGCAGCCTAGCAAGCCGTGCTCAATGACCAGTTCCATGTTTATTTATTTTAATTTTATTTTTTTAAGCCAACTGTGAAAGGGCTAGAACACATGCAGTTCTGTTAGCTGCATATTTAAGTTATTTATTTTCCGAGGTATTGCTTTTCACCAAGCTATGCAGTAAAATTAGTAGGATTATTTATTATGATGAGAATTTCATTGTGAATTGTGTTGTTTTCAAGTCATAATGTCTCCTTTTCATCGTTTGCTGTATGTCCTCTCTGCCCCAGCAGCACTGCATGTGGCTTATGAGTGGATGCTTTAACAGTGTGTCCTCCAGTTTGACATGTTGAAGGGTCAGTGATTTCAGCAGAGCTCAAACGAGGACACACTTTGGTACAGTTTCAAATTACAGTTCATTTTATATATTCTGCAGAAATAAATACAAATTCCCATTTAATAGATTTTAAATTCAAGAGGCTCAGACTCCACTTTTCATCATGAAAACAATCTGGTATTATCATTTCTCATTGCACCAACTGTGTCTCTACTATTCACACTACCTTAAGCTGCAGCATTACAGCATTCATGCAGTGCCACTTTGGTTTGAGGAAATCTTTTTGGCACAAATTGAAGTCTTTCATATTTTTTTTTCTTTGCACCATCAAGTTGTGTTGTCTTAACCAAACCAATGTATTTGAGGGCGAGGATACTTGAAAGTCAAATATCTTTAATCATTTCTATATTTATTAGGTAGTTGATAAAATGTCAACTTGTAGAGGGACTAAAGTGATCTTTTCAAAAACCTGACAACCATAATTTACTGACAAATGAGATGTTACAATCACTAAATTTCAGGAAACAGGTTGATGAATTTTCTTGCTACAAACTGTTTTAGTTAAATGACTTATCATGGCAGTCATGGCTGTGCCACTACCTGTCATTTATAAATTGTGATCTAAGAGAAAACACTTTAAAGCTTTGATTCCATCCTTAATTTCCCCACCTGTATTGTTCAAATCTGTTTTTTTCTGTCTCTTGTCTTTACACTGTTAGAGAGGCAGGTCTGATAGGGGAGACAAGGGTTTTATGTGTCACTGTATTCTGCAGCTGATATGAACATAACACGTGCCACGCTGCAGTCCAATTGCTGCTCCTCTTCCTCCTCCTCTCATGTTGCTGTTTGAAGAAGAAACTTGTAATCAATAAAAGTCTTGTGACCCAATCTGAGGCACATTCAGTCATAGCGCAGCATCCTTTAGTCCACCAGTCTTCAGTCTGTCAGTAGGAAAACAGAATAGAGGATTAAAAGAAAAGAGAAAAAAACATACCTTGCTACAATGACTGTATCGGAGAAAGTAAAATCAGATTAACATATCTTATAATCTGAGTAGAAACTCTTTGGAAACAATTTGTAACTTCTTTCCAGAAATAAATGTTCATATTGGTCAACTTTCAGCTGTTTACCTGAGTGTTTTTTGTCTCTGAGGATTTTTTTGTCTGTTTTGTTTTATACATTAATTGATACAGTTAATGGAAAAATTTAATTAATGAAAAAAAAATTCCATCATCTGATAAGTACAGTGTTGTGGAAGGAGCTTATGAATATTACTTGAGATTTGATTTGGATTTGTGATTTTTCTTTTTTTTTCTTTAGTGATTAAGGAAAAAATAAATAAATGCTTATCATATACTGACAATAGATTGTTGAATTGAATTCCATGTTGGATATCCAGAAACTGATAAATCCTTGGCAACTAGGACTATTGTAATGACATTTATAGATGTCCAGTAATACATCTGAATAACAAGAGTATCCAAACAGGGTGATGAAAACATTTTAGATAAAGTGATGGTTAATGAATGTAAAACCTACTATCGTGAAAGGAACTGCTATTGAAAGAGGTTTTTTAAAATGAGGGGGGAAAGGTGGTATCTTTGTTTTTGTGCTAATTTGTTCAACGTTTGTTTGGAGAACAAAATTAACTTGAATTAAACCTTTTTTTCCCCTTCTTCTCTAACACATCTTGAATCCTAAACATACAACATACGTTTTCAAACTTTTCTTTCTTTTTTCCTTTCTCTTGAGAGGCTTCATTCAATATTTATGCCATTTGTACTAATATTGATTTTATTTTATTTTTTAAATTTTTACGTCATGGTTTCCGTTTTGAGTTTTTTCTTTATATTACAACGCGCATGCGTCGCTACTGCCGCTCCAGCTTGCCGTAGGAAAGCAAAAGTCCTCTGAATGAATATGTCATATGTGAAGCTGGTAACTATCGAGAACGACATTTTTACCTATTTTAGTCATCTTATTAAGTCTACGCTTAATATCTGTGGTTCTCACTCAGCAGAAAAAAAATTTGTATTAAGGGCCTATATCGTACAGTTCGTCAAAGTGGATTAATTTAATCATATGAATGTAGCATGTTGCTAGCTGATGTCGCTAGCATCCGTTGTTAATGAGGGGCCGTATGTATTAAAACCGTTGATGTGTCTTTGCTGTGATGTAACTGTTCTGAGTTGGTTATGAAATCATGTGAATGACATTGCGAAGGTATTAAGTGCTGTACTTCACCACTGAGCGATGTGTTTGTGTATGTCCTGCCGGTTTTCCACCAGGTGTCGCTGTGCGCTGCGGCCCCGGGTCTGATGGGCCTGATGCGAGGCTCTGTGTTGGCAGCCAGCGAGGGGAAGAAGAAAAGCCCCCAGCCCGTCCTTAGCATCGATGAGGTAGGTTAAAAATTAACTGGCTTGTTAGGGACAAAATTAAGGCCATTCTGCGGTAGAGAGATTTCTTTTCTCTATTTGATTTGTTATTGATCCCCTTGAGTTTTACACATGCACTTATTTCTCTGCCCGTGTTTTGTTTTTCTTCATGGTTGATGAATGTCTCACTTAAAGGCTCGTGGTCCTAAAAGGGAATTCGGGATCCCTGGGCTTGACCTGCCAAATCCTAATGGAAAAAGTGAACAAATGAACCATAAAAAGACACAAAATAGTGGCCACTTGACCTACAATATTAAAGGTCATTCTTTGTCCTTAGGAACAGTGACTAAAGTAAAACATAATAAACTAAGAGTCAGAACACGACTACAAACTGTAACAAAATAACTACAAAGAGTTACAAAAGAAACATAAACTTTACATAACCACAAAGGAATGATCAGCTCAGACCTATGTGGTGGTTTACAAAATTTACTTCTGTTTTTTGTTTGTTTGTTTGTTTTTTTAATACTACTACATTTGATCTTTAACAAGAAATAAACACTTCACTTTGCTGTTTGTTTCAGCTGCCTTCTCTGTACACCATCCCTGAATCAAAGCCTCAGTATGTGGAGCCGGAGGCAGGGCAGCTGGAGCAAAGTGTGGCATCTCTGAGGAAATGGGCTGAGCCATATACGAGCCAGTGTCAGGTGTGTCACCTCATCTCAGGCTGAAGCAAGATCTGGGTTTCACTTTTGTTGCTAAATTTCTGATGGGATTATGTTTGAATTATACTCATAACTCCTTTGGGCTTTCTGAACCACATCCATCTAAGCTTAAATAAATATTTTCAACAAGACTTGCAAGATATGAGCATATCACTTATCGAAGATCTGACGAGCTATACAGGAAGATGACTATAGTCAGTCAGTTATCATTCAGATAAACTCAAAGGTTGACTTAAAGTTTATATTTTCATTCCTGAAGAGACTCATGCCATGTTTTTTTTTGTTTGTGTGTAGTCACAGCAGACTGCACAAGTTCAGCAACAAATTTTGTTTGATTAATTTTAGCCTGTAGTTTGGTGTGTTTTTGCTGCAGAGTTAACATGATCTTGCAGGATAGAATATTCCTCCAGTTTTCATCATATACAGTAAAGGATTAGCTATTTTTGATTATCTGTTTTAAGTCTGTGCAAGAAAGCCCCAGTTCTTTTTCTAAGTTTGTTGAAATTTTTAAATAATAAAAGTATTTCATTGCTAGATTTGGCCCTGACTACATTTTCTCCACATGAATTTTACTTAACTGATTGTATGTCATTGTTGTTCAGTAAGACATATTCCAACGTGTTGTGTCTTGTCTTTTTTGGCTGTAGCAAACTGTACAGGCAGTTGTGGAGAAAGCTGAGGTGAGTCATGAGGAAACCTGTGGAAACAGTCTTGGTTGACTGTTTAAAACTATTGATCCAACCTACATACTTTTAATATTTTGCTCCCAAGAAGTCAGACTTTTTTGTAATCTTTTAAAGAGGTGTTGAGCAATAGTTCATCTGGTTTTCTGAAGGTCTTTCAAAGTTTTTCTCATGACATTTGTTCCCCTTTCACTCTCTTCCAGTCAAGTCTTTGTACTTGGACTGACAGTGTGTGGATTTTGAGATGAGGGGAACTTAAGACTTTTATATGGTCTAAACAAGCTTTCAAATAATGGATTAGATTCATATACTCCGGATGCAGCTGACAGGTATCAGCAGGCAAAGCGGAGCGCAGCCTCGGCAGTTGCTGAGACAAAAACTTTGGCATGGGAGGAGTTTGGAGAGGCCATGGAGAACGACTTCCAGATGGCTTCGAAGACATTCTGGTCCACCATCCGGCGGCTCAGGAGGGGGAAGCAGTGCTCTGTCAACACTGTGTACAGTGAAGATGGGGCGCTGCTGACCTCGACTCGGGACGTTGTGGGTCGGTGCACGGAATACTTCGAAGACCCTCAATCCCACCAACATGTCTTCCGAGGAGGAAGTAGAGTTTGGGGACCCAGGGGTGGACTCCCCCATCACTGGGGCCGAGGTTGCTGAGGTGGTTAAGAAGCTCCTCGGTGGCCGGGCCCCGGGGGTGGACGAGATCCACCCGGGGTTCCTTAAGGCTCTGGATGCTGTGGGGC
>JAPMNP010680489.1:0-14717 GCA_029874935.1 Atherina boyeri | reverse complement strand
AAACAGACTATAGTATGTAAAATATGTATGAACTCGTCTGAGTACAGCTTCAGCTCATGTTTGATAAATACAGAAACTCCTGCTTTTAAAAATGTAATTAATGGCTGCAACATGTATACAGACAGACGGAATATATAAAAGCACAGATGTCCTTTAACTTTCTGAAAAGATGAGAGACATTATTTGAAGAAGCCACACTGTGACTGATGCATTTCTTTCCTTTTCAATCTCTGTGCTCACTCTTTGAATCTAATATTGTTTGTTAGATTTGTCTGCTGTTATTTGTGCAGGACGTGTATTGATCCTGTCTGTGAAGGTATTAATATTAAAGCAAGTTTAATAAATCCACACTCATTTCTTCCACTGGCAGAGATGAGCTCATCATGTTGTCAGGTTTCATTTGGAGGTGTTCTGTCGTATTTGTGTGTGTGAGAGGGAGAGAGAGAGAGAAATGGTGATAACTCTCTAAAAATGTATGTTTTTCTCCACATTACCGTTATATATGTATATCTAATTGTAAAACAAAACTTTGGCATTTAAAGCCGCTAACTTGCATCACATAGTTTTCCGCACAAACATGAGTGTTAGGGGGCTAGATCTTATAATTCTACTGTAATCTAACTGCTCCTCCCAGAGGAAGGAGGGTGTAATTACCAAAACATTGGTGGAAAATAAAATTCTGATCACTGTTCGCTGCATTCGTATAAGTCAGGGCTGTCCAAAGTTGGTCCTTGAGGGCTGCTGGCCTGCAGATATTTAATGTTACCCTGCTCCAACACATACTAAAATGAAATGGATCCAACAGCCTATGAAATTCTGCACAATGACTCATTAATTTGAATCAGGTATGTTGGAGCAGGGACACATAAAAATCCTGCAGGACTGTGGCCCTCGAGGACCAGAGACACACCAGATTTAAGCCATCTAATGTCAGTACTTACATTTTTGACAAAACATTATTCTAAATTTTCAAATGAATGCATTGCTCTAGTGATTGAATATGAATATAAGGCTTTTATTAAGTAATTCATTTCTCTGCTCTGCCTCAAAACCCTCCAAGTTTTTTCTGTCAGGCAAAGACTAGCATTCAAAACTCCCAACTAAAGCCTTTAATATCTATATGACTGTCACTATTATCAGTCACTATTATTACATGTAAAATGTCTATTGTCAAATTAACCAAAACTTGCAGGGAACAACATCTAGTACTAACTCCATGTCACTGCATATAAACATTACCATGAACCATAAATAGTTTTAGCACACTACAAAATGAAGTGCTGTACTTATTAAACAGGACGCCAGAATCATTCCTATATTTCAGCATTCTGTACACCAAAGTGATGATATAGTGTACTTAGGTAAAGGATACTTTACATTCTTTTACAACTTTACTGTATAAAATATTATATAACGCTGTTTATGATCAAACATGGTTATCAAACTGTTCATGGAAAGTGAGTTAAAAGATGATTAAGGATTTAACTGAACACAAGCAGAAAACTACTTAGACAAAAGGTTTAATACATATGACACCAGTTTGGAGAACAAGAAACTCCAAAAAACCTGAGAAAAACAATAACAAAACAAACAGTGATGATGGTCAGTCCTTTGGTTGTCTAAACGTTTCTTCTTTTTTTTTTAATGTAGCTCACTACATAATAGCATAAATGCTAAAATGTAACAAATAAGACATTTAACCAGATTGTATTCAGATGGGCTGGCATGCTGTGATGAAGTTGTCATACAGGCACATACTTTAAATTCATTTTTGTCTGAAGCGGTTCTAAATGCTTTGGAATGTTTTTTATTTATTAGTTTTATAAAACCATATTTCTAGATGTCAAGCCATGTATTCATGCAAACAACAAACACACAGCAAAAACAAAACAGGCATTTCTGGTGTGCTGCAGCTCACAAAAACCAGCCAGTGTAAAATGATATTGGGTTAATTACGCAAATGAAGCCAGTTTCACATGCAAGAAATCATTCAGGTGAATTTTGGGTACATTCATTAATTATTAAACAATGGTGTTGGAACAAATGCAAAGAACAATATAATATCGTATTCGTAAAAAAAAAAACTATTGCNAGGTAAGGCATGGGACTCTAATGCAACAATCAGATCAGGGAGATGAAAACACAATCTCTTTAGAGGGCGTGGCAGAGTGAGCAACGATCACGTGACTGCTCTCATTGCGTCATCTTAAAGTCTCTTCCGGGTGTTTCCTTTCAGCTGGACTGTGGACAGACAGCAAACTAACGAAGCTATTCTTTTACATTTTAATCCTTAGTTTTGCCGAAATGAATCGCATTTTTGGTAAAGGCAAACCAAAAGCCCCGCCACCGAACTTGACGGACTGCATCGGAAACGTAAGTGTCATCCCGAAATAACTTTCTTGATGCTGTGAAAGTAAACAAAAATGGAGTTGCTAACTGATAGCTAACTTTATGAACAACAAACAGGCCACTGTTGGCCACATCTGGTGATTTATTGAAATAAGCGTATTGATATTGATTAGATTAAGAATGCTTGCTTTGGATTTTTAGTTTCAGACGCGATTATTAGTGGGGGCCTTCTGTATTGATAAACAAGGTGTTTTTTTTAACAACAAACGAACAAAAAACACTCATTTCTTTCTATTTGGGTAGTGAATCAGCATTACGTAATTTTAATCAGTCATTTGCTCACGAGGCTTCTCTATAGAGTAAAAACAGTGACATTTCTTTGTGAAGTGAGCTGATAAAAACCAGTTATACTGGTCGGTTGTGTCCGCAGACTCAACGCTATTATTAGCCAGCTGATATGCAAGAAAAAAGTACTGATTTTATGTTAAATGCCGAAATAATCATTCTGAATGTACGTTAACAGCCTATTATCCAGATCCCCGGTTTGGTCTAGTTTATTTTAAAACGTACTGCATCTCCTGCTTTCCCCTCTCCAACTTGTAGGTTGATTCTCGGGCGGAGTCTGTTGACAAGAAAATCGCCAGACTAGATGCGGAACTTGTGAAGTACAAGGATCAGATGAAAAAGATGAGAGATGGACCTTCAAAGGTGACATTTGCTCTCAAATGCTGCTATAAAACAAAGACAGTGTTGGGTTCTTTTTAAAAACCCTTCAGCCACTGATGTCTCTTCATGGCTCACACAATTGCCATCAGAAGGTGTCAACCATTGGGTAACTGGTTACTTATTTGTGACTTATGTGCAAACTGGTATACAAAAAGGATAGCAGGATACAGATCTTTTTGTTACTCATGCTGTGCATTACTGTTTTATACTCTTACTATTACAGTGTCATCTAGAATGCACAAATCAGTGCAATACTTCATCCACAAACGTAAAATATTTTCACGTTGAGCCCTACAATTTATTTGTTTGAAAAGATGCAAACCAAAACCTGACAAAATTCTAAATTAAGGGTGCAAAATATGACAAACGGAAAAAAAATCCAAAACTACAATTATGTTTGGTAACGTTTCTCTTTACAGTCACATTGACACTGAATGTTTACGTTTAACCCATTTTCATTGTATGCTTGTGTTTGCTTAAAAATGTCATGTAGCTCAGCATTTGGTATTAAATACTCTTTTTTTTTCTATCTGCTAGAACATGGTGAAGCAAAAAGCTTTGAGAGTTCTGAAACAAAAGAGAATGTAAGTTTATATTATTAAACATTCATTTTAAAAGCCTTAATTTTTTTCAGTATATTGATTATCTTATGTGACTCTTAAGAAACATCGTTTTCAATATCTCACAGGTATGAGAGCCAGAGAGACAACCTCATGCAGCAGTCGTTCAACATGGAACAAACAAACTACTCGATCCAATCCCTCAAAGACACTAAAACTACAGTAAGATGTGTAACAACAGAAATAAAGAGCCAGCTGCTGAAGAAATTGCTTTTCTTTTTTTACTAACTATTTATTTTTTAGGTTGATGCCATGAAAGTTGGCCTCAAAGACATGAAGAAAGCATACAAGAATGTGAAAATTGATCAGATTGAGGTATGTTTTCTATGTATTTATAATGGTGACAAAGTTTAAAGTAACTTTTAAACCTAAAATCATTTACTGATTTTATAAAACTGTTAAATTACATTGAAATTCACACATAAGATCTCTCTACCTCAAAGATTAATCGTACAAGTTTGTCTTCAACACAGAGTGGGTTCATATGGACAAAGGTTTTAATGCTTTTTTTCTTTAAATAATAAGGATATCCAAGATCAGCTGGAGGACATGATGGAAGATGCCAATGAAATCCAGGAGGCAATGGGCAGAAGCTACGGCACCCCTGACATAGATGAGGATGACTTGGAAGCAGGTGAAGAGAAGAACTCTGTGGAACATTTATTTTCCTCCAGAAATTTAAGTGTGTTAAAACAGAGAAGGTGGTTCCGATACTAGTTTTTAATTCATTATTCGATTAATTTACGCTGCTTATGGAATCCTGATTGTCTTCATTCCTCTCATCTTACTGACCTCGTACTGTTGTTGCATCTTCAGAGCTGGATGCTCTGGGAGACGAGCTCCTGATGGACGAGGACAGCTCCTACCTGGATGACGCTGCGACTGCTCCTTCCATCCCAGAGGGTATGCCGGGCGAAAAGTCGACCAACAGGGTGAGGAACAGCCTTTGGGATTTTCCTACATAGTTTAAACACAATTATTCCGATGTTTTTCATCACTAAGCATTTTTTTTGTGTTTCAGGATGGTGTCCTGGTGGATGAATTTGGCCTTCCTCAGATTCCTGCTACATAAAAGGAGCAATTTGAACAAGATATGCTAGTTTTACATGTACCTTAGCCTTTTTGTATTTATCCAACTGACACTCTTTGCCTTAGAGCTCAACAATGAAAACCAAAGCATCTCCTATCTGATGAATAATGGAAACTGTAACAAAATATCAGGCATCTTTGATTAAAGTTGATGATAATTATTCTTCGACTGAGCTCGTTGCAGTGTCTGACTCTGAAGGATTGTAGGAATTGGGGTCCTTTTAACTTTGTACAGTTTCTGAATCAACAAAATAAATTATATTTTTCAAGCAAGAAACTACTGTGATAATGAAATCATTCACTAAAACATATGTAGAAAAGTTACTTTATTGGTAAGTTAAGTTTGTTCAGAATCAATAACTTAAACACAATCTTTTGGCTGAATGATTGTTAGCAAAAATAAATATTTGTCTCAGCGATATGACGCCCAGCACAAACAAGCCCTGATGTGCACAGCCTCCTCTTCTTCTCATCACCAGCTCAGCCTGAATGTGTGAGGGAAGATTTTTTTGTGAAGATACTCCACCACACTGGTCTTGTTATGCAGTTTTTCAAATTCGTAATAAGGAATCTAGGGGAGGAAAAAATAATAATCAGTGATGACAAAAGAAAGCAAGTTGTGTATTCTGCATCGATCAAACCTTTGGCAAGAAAATCGGGCAAAGACATCTTTACGCAATCTTAAAATAGGGGTCTTACCTGAACAACTATATACCCCAGGAGTCGCAGATGTCGCTGCTTGATGGCCTCTTTTCCAAGCAGTTGCCTCGTGTTTTTAGTGAATCTTCTCTGTCCATCAATACAGAGAGCTATCCTGCAAAAGGGTTCAGGGACTGTTTGACCATCCAGATCTAAATAATGACTTTTACATTTAATGCATTAGTTCAAAATCCATCCTTGTAAAATACATGAACCCATTTACCTTTTGTACACTTCATTATGACTGGCAGGCAGCACGTATCCCTCTTCATCAAGTTTTATCTCCACGTCTGCAACAATTGTAAAATGTTACACGCCAATTTGATAAACTACACAAATTGTGTCCAAGAAAACGGAACTAGAAGGGCTTTACCGAGTGTGTAGCAGTACGGCGTCAGAACTTTGGACGCAAAGTACGAACGATCACACAGCAAATTCACTAGTCCGTTTTTCACAGAGTTGTACAGATGTAGATCAACTGACGTCTCCAGAGAACGACTAGATGCGATGAAAGACTTGACGCGGTACTTTGGAAGGAGCCTGGGACCCTGATGATAGAAAAAAGAAAACTACATAAATCAAACTGCAACACAAAGGATGATTATGAGATTTCCACTCAATCTAAAACAAAGTTAACATTTTAAGTCATATGCCACGTCTAATAAGTACCAAAAATGACAATAGTGTTTCTAAATTGGTGGGCAGGTGGAATCTGAGATCCTGTAAAATTCAAGAATGACTTCACTATCAGAACTACCGCAGCTGGCAGTTTGTCTGAAATGATTTTTGCAAACACAAGGAGAAAAGTGGTGCAAGTTATATCACTCATTACTCGAATGCACTGAACCTCACACACTGATGACTTGTTAAGCCAGAGGGTGTGTGCTCTGGGTATTTCACATTGTTCCCTTGTCATTTTACTTCCAAATGTTGAACGTGTTAAATTAACCTTTGAATATTTCACCTCATAGAAGGGACATTCCAACTTCACAGTCAAGTAGAGCTGAGTCAGCTGTGCCAAAACAGCCCGGTTAATTCCTGTGTCCTGATCTGCAGCACAAAACAGTCGTCAACACATTTTGTTCAATCGGCCATTCGTGGAAAAGTGATGCAATGTGCGTATCTGACTGGATGCTTCACCTTGCAGTTCCTGGAGGAAATAAGTGTGGAAAACTTTGGAGAGAAAATTGACAGGAAACCTCTCCACCAGGGTGCAGGCGTGGAGCAGATTGAGGAGCGTTCGTGGCTGGAACTGTGAAAATCGAGTGTGCAGGATAGTTTCTACTTTCCCGAACAACTGGGTGGCATTCGGTGGGAGGTAGCCCAGCTTCCCAAAAGCCATGATCTGCATGGTTATCTGGCTGGTGTTGTAGTCGTCTGCTCGGTACACAAAGCTCTCAGCAACAGCATCAAAAACAGTGGGGGACAGGATGTTCCTTCGGCTAAAGAAGTGCATCACCTTGGAAACTGTGTCTGGATGGGAGGTGAAAGTCATTGTAGGAACATACTTCTCCATAGCCTCAACAAAGTAATGGTCACTGTGACCAAAGTGCATTAGTGCACCGAGTACTTGAGTTAGCTCATCATCGGTGAAATAAGGTACATGCCGCACAGCTTGTTTACATAAATTGATTACAAGTGGCAAGGCCTGTATCTGATTCAGGGTAACAAGAGCACTTAGCAGATCGCTGACAGCAGAGGCATCCATTTGGGTAGTGACAGTCATGGCATGGGTGTGCATGGCATTCAGCAGGTCCCTATATTTTCCATCTTCACCTTCACAACCTTGCAGAAGTCTATAAACAGCTACAAGGTCTTCAATGCTCCACTGGGAAGGCTCCTGCTTCTGAATTTGTTCCATCACCTGCTCCAGCATCACACAACCCGGACCCTCCATGGCCAGCATTGCTTGGCCCAGGGTACACAACTGTCCGAGAGTCATCTGTCCCCCGTCGAGCCTGGCCTGGCTCTCTGACACCAGCCTCACCATCAGCATGCTCCAGGGATCCAAGAAGAGGCGTGTGCAAGCGAAGAGAGCTGACACCAGCCCAGCATCTGTTAGCCGTCTAGAGTCATGCTCCAGCTGGAAGCACAGGGCCCGGATAGTGTCTTTCTCCAGCACTAAAGGATCCTTTAAAGCGTTGTTCTCCTGCTCCAGGTCAGCCACACGGTGAAGCACTGCTGCAGCCATGATGTCAGACATGATCTCCACTGAGCGCATCATTTTGAAGACCTGTGAGGAAGAGGAGCAGCTCATCAGACGCTGCTGGAAAACCTGCTCCTCAACTGCTGAGGGCCGGTGCAGCTGAGTTAGACGAAACCGAAAGACTGAATCTCTGTGGAGTCCGACAGAGCTGCTGGCTACAAAAGAGGGCTCTCTGACTATGGTTGTCAGGCTCCTTGTGCCATAGTCCGGTCGGAGCCTCCTGCAGCCGTACAGTCTGATGCACCGGACGGCTGAGGTACACCAGCAGGTTACACACAAGGACTGATTAGTACTGCTGGTACTCAAAAGCCTGGTGGGACAGAGGGGTCCAACAGGATGATGACGGATCCTAAACTGACCGAGGAGCGGGAGGCTCTGAATTAGTTTTAGAGCCATGAACCTGACCCAAGACTCATCAGTTCAAGCTGAAAAAGAAACGAAAGGAGAAGAAAAAACAAACAAACAAACACAATGACATGAAAACTTTGCAAGAGAAGTACAAATTCACAATAATAATCATTAATAATAAAATCAGGACTAACAGCATTGAGAGTTACGTAATCCCTCCTCAGTCACTCTTAACTAACCAACCTTGAGGTCTGTTGTTAGCTAACATTAGCTACTTCTCCATGTTAGCCACTCGGCAATTAACTTCCTGTCCATTCTTGAGTCTTTAAGGAGACAAGCCGCAGGTATAAGTGTTGGTAAAACTGTCCGTTTAACTGAGGCGATAAACACATAAAGAATGAGGCAAGGAAAAAAGCAAAAGTCTTACCTGGACCCTTTGCCACACTGGGTCAGACCCGTCATACCATACCACAACGTCTCGTCTGATGCGTAAACGTGGGTGCGTGAGGCGTTCATGGCACCTCAAATGCCTATCGTATTTCGCATACGAAATATTAAAGTCCTTATATCCTTGTATCTATCCTTCTTTCTATCTTTCTCTTGTTTGTTCGTTCCTCCCTCCCCCTTTTGTATGCAGTTTGATCTGAAAGTAAGCATACATTAAAACGATCTTTAATCTTACCAAGGTATGGATTGTTTCACTGTTAACTATGGCTGTAAGACAAACATTTGTCATCAACTTAACTAGCCTGTTTTAGTAGCCACATTTGGAAGTATTAACCTCTTTCTTACTTCTATCTTTGGGGGAGCCCATTAAGGCAGCACAATGCAAAAACTCTACTCAAACACCAGAGGGCGACAAAACCCAAATAAAATAGCATAATCCATCGTGATTGGCATATTTTCAATGAATGAATTATTGAAAGCCATTCTCTCTCAAAGTAAATCCAAAGGACACAACAAGTGAGCTCAATCCACACACCATTTCTTTACATTATGCTCCCAAGAGGCCATACTTTCTTGTAATGTTTAAAATGGTCTTGAAAATATTTCTCCAGAATTTCCAGGTCTCTAAAAGTTCTTATTTGGACATTAACATATTTTCAGCCCAGTTCTTAACCCTGACTAGTTTCAGACGAATGCATTATCTTTTTGTAAAGCCACTTAACACTGAAGTAAATATTCAAGCATAAAGTACCCAGATCATATTCAATTTTTCAAACCGCTATTTCAAATTCTATCTTTAGGCACAAAATAAGGTGCCTATTGTAAAGTCACTTAAATTATTTCAATTTTAATTACATGTAAAATAAATAGTGGCATCATTAACTTGTATTTCTCCTCTCTTGGCGGGTCTTCCTGGCTAAAGGTTGCTGCGCCTGTTGGTGTGTCTTTTCTGTCCTCTCCACCCCAACTAGTCGAGGCAGATGACCACCCTCCCTGAGGTGGGTTATACTGGAGTCTTTTTCCTTTCCCACCGTCGCCCGCTGCTCCATGCATGCTCAGGATGGAAGATTCAGTCGATGTCAAGCTTTGATGCAATCTGTTGGTTTCCCTTAGCTAGCCTATTATTTATTATGAATTTCCTCACACTGATTTGTCTGCAAAGTGCCCTGAGATGACATTGTGATTTGGCGCTGCGCAAATAAAGCTGAAGTGAATACTATCTCGTTTATCAGTTGATCCATTTCTTGTTAATCAAAGCCTTATCAGAAATGGTTTCAAAAAAAGGTTAAAGAAATGACAAGAAAACATGTCAAGTAAGGTTCAGACAAAATTGATGAATGTGTTCACACAAAATACTGACATTGAAGCTTGCTAGAATTGTACAATGTTTTTGCCTTACGACATTTGTACGCATGCTTGCATAAATTAATATTCTAATATTTTTGCCAACATTTGAAGGAAAAAATAGTGGGTTAAGAGTATTGCCCTGCACTGTCATAAATATTTCAAATGTAAATTGAGCTTTGCCACTGCAATAAATGTAAACTGAGTGAGGTCATACAATAAGATTAGCATGAGTGTGAGATAGGCCAGTCTGCACACATCTGTTAGATACATTTTATTTCTTAAGGCCACTCCCTGTATGGAGTCAGATATCAAACTCCACAACACACAGCTAGTCTAAGAACCTGGGCACTATTTTAATTTAACACAGTTAAATTTGACTTCCACAAAAATTTGCTCAACTTTTTCTGTTGGCTCCTTTAAAAACAGAAGAATCCAGCCAGTGCGAGTCAGCACATGCTGAATGAATTCACTGAGGAGGGAGGGTAGACTTGTCAAGACAAACTCTATAGGGGAGAAAGTTTGCTCAAAAGAATGTTTTACCCCGAGAAAGAAAAAAATAAAGACAGAATGATGCAGTTCTTTTTCAGATATCATTTATGGAAGGGAAACAGCAAAATACAACTTGATAGAGGACTTTATTTAAAAAGTTTATATTATAAAATGTAAAAATTCAGCTTAACCCAATTACCTCAACTGCAAAGACGTATCCCTTGGATCTTCCAAAATGCCACAACTTCACATCCTAACATATTCTAAAAACTCATTTAGATGTGAATGTTTGGCAAAACTGGAAGTTCACAGCAAGACAAATTGGATAGTTATTGCTTTGGTTGGTTTAAAACTGGGTTTTTACAGGAGACTTGAGACATGCAGCATGGTGATCTAGCTGATAGAAGTGGCAGAGGGGGCTCTGAGGAATTATCATGTATGGCTCTTTAATCGTCCTTATCCCTGGCGCCGTGCTTTAGGATGCGTGTGAACTCAACATAGTTGAAGTTACTCTTCTTGTCAATGGGAGCCTCCCTGAAGAGCTCATCCACTTCCTCATCTGTAAACCGGTCACCCATTGTTGTGAGCAGCTCTCTGAGGTAATCCTCCTGGATGAAACCTACAGTCACATAAAAAAACATTTAAAAAACATGCTGTGAAAAATTATTTTTGCTTGAAAAACCTTTCACTCACAACGATACATTTAAGGTTTGCTAAATCAGATGAACAATTAGATTATTAGGAAGACCTACAAGTATCTAACCTATAAATATCTACAGATTATGAACCCTAAAATGACAAATTCCTATTCAAATTCAAAGAATCAAATTAAACAAGTACAAGGAGGAATAACATGACAATTTTGGGTGAGAATACAATTGTCAAAATTTACCTGTCCCCTCCTCATCAAAGCAGGCAAATGCATTTCTGATCACATCCTCAGGGTCTGTACCATTGAGCTTCTCTCCAAACATGGTGAGGAACATGGTGAAGTTGATGGGTCCAGGAGCTTCATTCATCATGGCCTCCAGGTAGTCCTCAGTTGGATTCTTCCCTGTAGAAATTTAATACAAGATGCAATCAGGCTTAAAAGGGCAACATTGTGACATTTTCATAGAATGGGAGGCAAATCTATATATCTAGTATATATTGAATTGCACTCTATGTTGCCTAGCTGAGAACTCCATGTGTATTTGCCTGACTAATTCCATCAGATAAATCAGCACTCTAAACGACAGTTAAGCCTTTAGAGCAGGTGTTTTCCCTTATACTGCAGATACAGAAACAAACCACCCATTCTCTCTGGACAGAAACAAGCTAGACTAACTGCACCTCAACTTTGATACAGCCCTATCTGAAATTTTACATTCCCATTAATATATCTGTGGTTTCAACTACAGAAGTCAGGAACTTTCAAGAGACGGTATCAACTGTAACAAATGGTGAAAGTACAAAAAGTCCTAAGATTTACAGACAGTTTATGTTTCTGGTCAGGTCATCCCAAAGTGAAGATTGTCTTTAAAACTCTCACCTAGTGAGGCAAGCATGTCGTGAAGGTCCTCTTTGTCAACAAAACCATCACGATTCTGGTCAATCATGTTGAAGGCCTCCTTGAACTCCTGAATCTGTGATTGGTCAAACATAGCGAAGACATTGGAGGTGGCGCGCTGAGGGCGCTTCTTTGTGGTCTTTCCCTTAGCCTTTTTGCTCGACATTGTGATTTTTTTATTTCTGTGGAAGGAAGAAAAGATGGCACATTTATACACAGTAAAGCAGCTCAGAATTTCCAAGCTAGAGCCTGGTCCCAAAAGAAGACATAAAATGTCAGTGTAAATATAATTAGTGTGTTCAACAAAAGTAAAGATTTAAAACAGACATTGCATTTTTATTGAAACTAACCATAGGGACAGAAATGAGTATTCTTATAGTTTACACAAAATCAAGTAATTTGATTTAGTTTCTTAGGTATAAATAACTTATTACTGCAACTGAATTGATACACATGCCAACTTGTCCTTGATTTACAGGAGATGGTGAAAATTGAAGACATTACAACAAAGTGCTGAGCTCATCACAGAGAAGGAAACAATGTGATCCAAGTTAAAGCAGATCATGCAGTTACTCAAAATAAAATTTTGTCAGCCCACAGCTCAGTAGGGAGGGTAATGCAATTCTCTGGCAGTGAATCCCCAAAGAGATGTCCTTCAAAGAGCTAAAAATGGAAATGTTCCTCATCTTTCTGGGTTGGTCAGTTCCCTGCTGTCACCGGGGAAAATTACTGGTGTGAGGACAAATGTCCATATCAGGAAATGTCTTGAATGTAGAATTCCCCATCTACATGTTGACACTAAAGTGTTAGTGAGTTTAGCTAATATGGAAAGCAAGCACAACAAGCCTTTCTAAAAAAAAAAAAAAAAAAAAAGAAATAATTCCAAGGATTGAGAAGTGATTTATTTAGTTTAAATATATCCATTTGTACTCCCAAGTATTTTAGTAGTAAAATGTATCATGGAGAAGATGTAACACCCGTATAGACAGTTTATGGCAAGCTTAATATGTACATAAACCAAACAATTGAAATGTCCTTAATGACAAGGAATTGCAATGTTTTGTTGAAAATGACTAATTTCTTGTGAGGATTTTAGCAAAACCATTTTGTGGGTTTGTCAACAATGTTGAAACCTGACCTGTGAATGTGATACTTAATTATTACCTTTCTGAGAATAACTAGACTTGGAAACACAAGCAATTATATGCTCAAAAACTAACTGGTATTACAGTATCATGTTAATTACACCTAGCATTACTACCTACCTACAATCTGATTGCTCTGCGGCCTATTTGCAACCACATTTAACATTACCCCTAACAGAAAACAGCCATTGAATACGTGTGTATCTGATGTTAATACACTTCAAATACTCACTTTCCAAATGGTACATATTCGTTTTCTTGTTATAAACCTAATACCACTGGATTTGATATCGAGACATTAGCCACGCAGCTAACAGCTAGCCGTGTTGTCATTTTCATTAACTAAGCACTAAAAATAACGCACTAACGTGATATTTACACTTAAGTCTTAAATAATGGATATTCCCACATCGAATATAAATGCTAGATCATTTCTGACTGCCATAAAATACATAAAAGATCATTGAACTCAGCCTTACCTTGCCACAACCAGATATCCGTCAACCAGCCCGCTGCTGTTCTTCTTCTCAATCTCAACCACCGCCCTTCACTTCCTGATTATACTGTAGGTTCCGTACAAAACATCAGAAGAAACCAACTCGGAAAAATGGGGGTAGGCGTTGGCTATAAAACCATTGTTGTATATTGGAATTCCAACAAATTATTTTTTTCAATCTAAATTATGAAACATTTTGTATTTTCCCATATACCCAAAGCATTTGATACAAATATTTATTTATAATTGGTACTAAAATGCAGAATAAAACCGTGACACCCTCGGAAAGATAAGTGTAACTTCCACCCTAGCCTGCGTAGACATTCCTGGATATGTCCATTTAAGGAAATACGTTCTCCTTTGTATTGCACAATCCCTGTCTTTAAATACAGGTACATTTCTAGTGATCCCCGCGTGAAAATGGGCTTGCCTTACCCAATAAGGAAAGTCTTGAATCAGCATCAGGGTTCACATTAGTTTTGTTTATGAAATGAAGGTTTGTTGAAAAATAAAAAAAACTTTTATCACTATTTTTTGTTGGTTCAAAGCTTTTAGTTTTAAATGTTCATAAAGCCTTATAATTGTGGTCTGCTTTCTTTCTATTACTGTAAAATGATTAGGGAGGCTATGCCAACCTTTATCAGACTTACTCCACTATGACTAGTGTATTGATAAAAAGGATAAAATAAATAAAAGTAAAATAAAACAAAGAAAAAGAGAAAGCCTCTTGACACATAGGATAATTATAGATACTGTTAAGCACTAGAAAGACAGCAGGTGGTTCTGCATTGCAGTTAACAAAGACTATGCTGCAGGACCTCAGAAGTAAAATATGGAACTATGACTCACTGTTTTAAACAAACCACATCTGCTTTTATATCCAGCTGTACTGTCCCTTTCAAAATTGATAAACTAGACAAACATGTGCCTTTGATCATTCACAGATAAAGATGTGTTATATTGTCACTAAACATGCTGGGTTCAGGACTGAAAGCAAAACTTATTATAGGCTCCAATATGTTTTTTTGATGGTCACAATAGCTAAATATTCACTAAATGAATAATCACAGATAGGCCAGGGGACAATCATCTACATCTTCTTGATGTTTATTGTAAGTCTATTGATTGGTGAAACATTAAAGGTGCCATATGTAAGAATTATGTCTCATCTTTATTATTAAATGGTGCTGATATGTTACAAGACGTT
>JAPMNP010680482.1:2285-13678 GCA_029874935.1 Atherina boyeri | reverse complement strand
CATGCTAAAACAAAAGCCACAAATGAGGTCGCCAGACTCAGAGAACAGCTGGACAAACAGGGGAAAGGTAAAACTCGAATGTTTAAATCGAGGGGAGGTGGAAAATGAGCATATTTGCCCAAATGGTGTTGTGTCACTTTAAATATGAGTCTTGAAGTCCTGAGAAGAGGAATGGTTGCAGAAAAGTGGATTAATCTCTGTAAAATTTTACGGTTCAGATTATTATCAAGATTTTTTTCTTTTGTTTTTTTTATAATAAATTTTTTTGTTTGTTTATTAAAAAAAAATCAATTGGTTACAAGCGGGTGTTGAAGAGGAATTAAATTAATTTAGTAAAAAGTGCTCTCGAAAAAAAGTCTGGACCGTGCCTTTAGAATAATATTTGCAGCTTCTCAGTCATCCAGCTCATGCGGATCCATTTGGGAAGAGACATCATACTCCTTGAAGAACCACAAAAAGAAGTCTAGCTGCCCTCTATTTAAGCACTTTAGATATTATCTAACATAAAACACGTAAATATATCTTTATCTGGTACCTGGTGAGAGGCCGATGAGGGAGCGGTTGGACAGAGTGTTGTTCCCATTCATTTTGAAGTAGACAGGGATGGAGTCAAGGATAGCCTGCAGGTACTTTTCCTGTTCAAGACTACTGGAAGAATCTGAGGACGAGACAGGAGCTGGAGNAAAAAAAAAAAAAAAAAAATGAAGCAGAAATATAATCTTTAATTTAATTTGAATGAATATTTCCAAGGGAAAAACCTCAATATGTATTTTTTTACGAGGCAGATCCAAGCCACTGGAAATCCTGGCAGTATAATTTCTCTAAGAGATGTTTTGGCCATCATTCATTCTTCGTTCATGTTAACCAGTTACCTAAAGCACCGCATTAAAAAACACTGAATGGTATAACCTCTGTGCCTTTGAGAAATAAGCATACTTGTTGAGGAAGGGTTCTGTGACTTGAACAGTCCCACTACACTCTTGCCGTGGAAGCCTCCAGAGCGCAGCAGCACAGCTTTGGTCCGAGGATGTTTCCAACACACAACAGGCAGACGGTTGTGTCTGTAGCAGCGGGCTACTTTGTGTAAACTGCTGTCCTGCACAGCCTGGGGAACAACAAGCAGTCCTGGGTAGCTGATGAAAAAGAGAAAAAGAAATAATAAATCAACAAACATAAGGGAGAATGTCTGCCATTAAGAGGCCATTGAAAAATAACATACAAGAAAAATACAAAGATAACAAACAATGAGTTTTTGTATATCATAACTTATACCAGCTTTAAATCTTGGTAATTTTCTTTTTTAGCACAGCTGCGATGTGATTAGTGACATTGGCACAGATCAGGATGTTTCTGGTCTGATTCATGGGTGAAATAAAGTTACAAGTAAAAGCTGGTTACCTGCGACAGAGGGAATAAAGTCTGTTTACGGCTGTGATCCGAAAGAGCTCGCCTGACTTTGAACGAGACGAGCTGGCCGTGATGGTGCCCAGGCCCAGACGCTGGTAGTCACGGAAACAGGACTGCTCTACTAGCTGCTCCATAGTGGACTTTTCTGATGCTCGCAAAGTGCTGCTAGGTGGTGGCTCGCCATCATCAGATACTTAAACAGACAAAAAGTTCAAATACATTTAGAAATCTTTTCTCTGGCCTGTTTTTAATCTCACCACACCAACGCCATCAGATGTAAATGTGTTACTTCTCTCACTTGAAATGTCATCATCTTCATGCCAGGTCATCCGGCTGCCTCTGTCATTCTTCTTCAGTGTGCTTTGGCTACCACGGCCCATGGTGATCTTTCCAGCCCTCTTTGCTCCTTTGACAATAGTTTTTGACAGTGTTCTGAGAGGAGTACAGAGCAGTGGTAATTTACTGAGTGGGAGCTGAGCATCAAAATTGCTGAGAAATGTATTTGTTCACAGTAATATTTCAGACACACAAATGATTGATTTATGCCAACAAGTTCTTCCTGAGATCATTTCTACGAATGACTAACCTGAAGCCAGTGTTTCTCTCTTTCTGCTTTGGAAGGATTAGCTGAGGTGCAGTTTGTCCTGCAGCAAATGCAAAGGAGCTGAAGATGGACTGTGGGTAGCGAATTCTCTGGAGGTGCTTCCTGAAGATCTCCACCATCTCTGAGCTAACCTCCTCATCAAAAGCCACCTTTATCAGCTGCAAGAGACATCCATTGAACTCATTAACGTCTATTGTTAGTTGTCATATTATCCAATAGACCTATTTTGGACCTACATCACTGTGACGTTCCGATGGCATTTGGTAACGGAAGTAAGAGCTCCTCCATAGATTGTAATGGAAAAGGTAGTCACGGCTATGGAGAATAATTACATCCTGTTGTCCCGTGTCAAAACGGCAAAAAACAATAACAATGACTCCCATACTCTCTGCTATCAGTCATAAAAATCTTTTACGTGGCTTTGGTTGAACATGATAACACGAAATGGTTGGACATGCCGATCAACAACTGCCATTGACATTCCATTGACTCGGCAGCTGACTGCATAAGACGTAAATCCTCGCTCAAATCAGGCGACTATGGTGTAAATCTTGTACATTGTCCATCCAATACATAGTTTTAGGCATGACGATTTATAGGCCTTCAGTTTTTTTGATACTCGGTCCGTCGATCAGATTAGTTTAAGACTACTCAGGCAGTCAAAATCGGTGGGAGCGATTGGATAATGTTAACTTTTTAAAACAACATTCATGGTCTTTGTGAGCAAGAGTACTGAAGGGTGAGAGTACTCACAAATCGCAGATCTACTAAAATCTGCGTTTTTTCTCGTCAATCCCAGTTAAAACACTCCATTATAAAATGGCAATCTGCTTTGAAAAGGTACTGCGTGTCTGATTTCTTGTTACCAAAATGCGCACGCAGCCAATTTACGTCATCAATATTTACATACAGTAAAAGGGTCTATTGGGTTTAACCAGCTGTTATAAGCTTTAAATGCATGCAACATCTGATCGGTACTGGGGTGCCCATAAATAACTAATACAGTAAGATTCCTCTGTTTATGTCATTAATGGGATTATGATTGGTAGCTTCCAGATACTGATGATAGATCAGTGTCAGATCCCATAAATGGGTTCTACAACACATGAAGAAGTTACGCCTGGTTCAGACCAGACGCCGAAGTGCAGCGGAGTGGAGCCCGCTTCCTTTCGGCGCCCTTGTTAACCTATGGTGTAGTTCACACCAGACGCGAAGCGCGTCGATCCGCTGTGGCCGGCCCGCGCGGTGAAGCGCTCGTTTTGGCGTCTGGTCTATTTTTTGCACGAGCCGCGAGCGATTGCCGTCAATTCTGCAGGAAGTCACACCAAGAAACACGAGACAATCCGGTCAATTTTCTAAATAAAAGCAATTTTCAAAATGAAATACTGTGATTGACAAATGCTATCATCTTTGTGATCACACACAGAGCAACGGAGTGGGCTGACTACGGGGTGGGGGTTGGATGTCTAAATCATAGACATATGTCTATGGTCTAAACACACAAACAAACAGGAAAATAGCGAGAGAGAGGCAGAGAGTAGTTGGTGACAAGTCAAGATGGACGATGTAAATTTAATCTTAGAAGTGGAGAAGTACAGGGAGTTGTATGACCACTAGCACATGTTCTACAAGGACAACTGCTGAGCAGAAGCGCTTGCCGACCGCCGCAGAGAAATAAGAGTCTGGTGTGAACAGGGGGGCAGTGACTTTTCTTGAGTGCGGCGCTTCGCGGCCCTTCCGCATCCAGTGTGAACCCAGCATCGGTGTCGAAGGAACACTATATAAGGAAAATTATTTAAAAAAAACAAAAAAAACCCTACTTTTTCAGCAATGACTCTAAGAACTGTTAGCCTGGACACTTTCATGTCTTTTAGAGAATAATGTATGTAGGTCTGAAGTGTCTTTTAACCCTTTGGTGGCATATGGAACAAAAGTAAAAAAAAAAAACATCTTTCTTTAGTAATGCACATACCTGAGAATTGGAAACACATAAAGCTATATCAACCCTGCTCTGAGTTTTGTAATGTCAGCAGAATCATTCATGCTCTCAATATCTTCTTCTTCGCTGAGTTAACATTAGAGAGGAGTGTGTTTACCTGAAATGATGCAGAGCGGAGCTGAAGACCTTCCTGCATGTTCTGCTGCAGCTGGTTCTGGATGCTGATCTTTTTCTCTTTGGTCAGGGTTGACACAGGGAAAGCTCTGATGACAGCCTGCTCCCCAACTGCAAACACACAGGAAAAAGATTAGCATCACATTACTGACGTGACAGCTGCTGGAAAAACTGATGTTTTGAATTCAAAGCTAATTAAACATGTTAGATTTTTTTTCATTTGATTTAGCAAAAAACAAAGATGCTATTTAAGTGAGTTGGATGTAAATTACTTGCTGACAAAAGTATAATTTAATATAAATTACTGAAAAAAACAGTGTTGTAACCCTTGAATAAATATAAAAGTGTCTTTTCATTTCTCTGAGACTTCAAAGCCAGTGTTGTGGTGGTTCAGTGTATACTGTACCCAGTGGATCATGGGGAATTCCTTTGAAGATGATGCGGTATGTGGTGAGAAAGAGGGCCCCCTCTGCTGGGAGAATGTGAGGGCCCCCAAGGAGGCCCCCAGTCGCTTCTTCCCTGCCGTCGGGGTCCAGCAGCACCCGCAGTCCTTCTGACACCAACTCCTCTCCAGGAAGCAGTGCCGGACGCAGAATTTTTGGCTGATGGAAAAAAGCATCAGAGCAAAAGATATAAAATCCAGACACATAAAGCGTACCTGTCCACCAGCATGTCCCAGCTTAAATCCAGGCATTTGTTACTGACAATAAGGCCCTCAAAGCAGGGGACTCAGCAGAAACATTTGCGTCAGAGAATCGTATCCAGGACATCAATTTATCATCATAATGTCATATCAGAGCACCACATGGCCTTGGTGGACAAATCTAAACCTCACACGCACATCACCAAAAACACAAATCTTGAAAACACACTAACTGTCACACAGCATCTAAAAATCTGAATATCCAACAAAAGCAAGCAATTTTCTCCTCTCCGCAGAGAGCAATTTTCCATTTCAACCCTCGTAGCAAAACTTAATCTGCTTTTTGAGCAAAAATGGTTTTGTTTGTCTGGTTCAGTGAACTGAGTAATTACTGCTTTTCACTTTATGTTTTGAACATCTGGACACTCATTGGCGTGATGCTTTTTCTTTTTCTTACTTTTAGAATAAGTTAAACAGAGTCCATGCAGATCTCTATTAATGATAATCAAAGGTTTCAGTTTACACTAATACTCATAATGTAGTGTAATTTTGTTAACACCGTCCATCTTATGAAAACTGTGTGTAATTAGCAGCCTCTCGGCTAACATTTGTTTTTTTTTAATAAATCATGAGTTTCAAACAGTAAACAAGTGTGTGCATTTAAATATTCATCATCTATAAGTCAGTACCAAGTCTAAAGTTTTGACACACCTACCCAATAATGTAAGTGTACAAAATATACATATAAGACTGGTTCAGTAGACAACAGCACACTGATGCAATCAACTTCTGTTTAAACCCTTCTTTCCAAGAAGAAGTTAATGACCCTTGCATTTCCATATGTACAGAGGCAAAGAGTAAAGTAGATGTAGCGAGACACATGCGCCTAAAAGGATATACAGCTGACTGCACTTCTGTGATTTGTTAAATAGAACTGATAATTAACCATGTCTCACCATAGGAGCAACTTTTCTGCTGTATGAAATATAACTAAGAATATGTCTGCACCCTTCGTTGCTTCAGCTCCTCCTGGCCTCCAGAGTTTCTATAGAAACATTCAGTTGTTCCACTGTCACAAATACGAATAAGGGGGGACATTAGGTCATTCAAAGCATTTCCCATTAAGGCGAAAGCCAACCTAAGGGGGTTGAGGTCTGGCTCGGAGATAATAATAGCCTCTTGAATCCGACCTTGAATGAACAGAGAAACCAAGACGAGAGTCCCAATGTACCTTATTACTGCTGCAAGCTCAGCTACTTGTAAGAGCTTCTTGTATTATTGCTGTGATTACTAGTACTAGCCAGACTTGAGAATTGTTTTGGCATAAAGCTCCCAGTTAGGAGTCCAGGATGAAAGTTTTGTCTGACAAACACGTGAGCAGCAGACAGACCGTTCATTGTGGCTTTCAGGTTGCTTCCAAAGCAACACTGGCATGAAGCTTGTCTGTGTATATAATTGTGTGATTTACCACGGGATGGCAGACATGGCACAGAAGGGTCCAAAAGACCAAGCAGTAAAATTTGTATTTGCAATAATAACTGGAAAACACTGGATGACACTGGGGCTCTGCATCGTAGCAACGAACCATGCTAAATTCAACAAGTGGAATAACTACTCACAACAGCAGGAGTTTAAAACCTTCATTAAGACAGTAATGTAGATTGATAAACTGTATCTTCATTAAATATCAAATCATGTAAAAAAAATGTATTTGTTTGTTAAAAAAAATCATCATCCATCATTTATGTAAGAAACAGATAATGATGCAGCTGCATTTAGTGTAGAATTACTAAATAAGATTTTCAAGCATTTGCATCGAACCTAGAAATTTTACTATAACATTATGGTAATTTCTGTGGAGTTTGAGCATTTCATCTAATTGAATCAATATTAGTGTTGTTAAAAACAATGCCTTATTGTGGCGAATGTTAAGAAAGGAAAGAGGGCTGAACTCAGAACTTCCAAGAGTCACTAATTGCAAAAGAAACTTTCATCACAGTAGAATATTATTAACCCAACTAAAGCAGTCCTGAGTCATCCCAACCATGACAACATCATGACACAATCTCAACATGAAACATCTGCCGATCAAAATGCAGCTAAAATTATGACCGTTACTGAAAAATTAACAGTGACATGAGCCCTTGAATCACTCAATTACTGTCCACAGTCCAAGGGACCACCACCCCTTGTTCGCCACAGTATAATAAGATTTGAAATCTGTGTTTCATGTCAGCCCATAGAGGAAATTTAACCACAGCAGTGTTTGCCAATAACCATGCAAATCAAAAACAGGAAATTGCTCTTAAATCTTTAAATTAGTGTAATTAATCATCACTAAAGTGCGTTTAGCTAACTATATGGCATGACAGCCAAGCTCAAATCAAACGCCAACAGAGTTATTTTCTATACAGACTGATCTGTGTCATTAATATAAAAAAGAAGAGCAATGTGGAGACCATCAAATGTTTTTATAAGCTGCAGCTCCAAAATGTAGTAGTGCAGTCATTAATCTGTGAACTTCCCTTTAATGTTTGGACTGACTGCAGTGATTGGCATACTGATAACTGAATACCTTTGCAATAACTGGGCCTCTATTTCCACTCTTGAGACATCAAAACAACAATCATCATATAGATAGCATTATTCTGGAAAACATGTACACACTGATTATAAATATTCTGATTATGCATCAAAGGCTTTGCCGGCATACATTTGTTGTGTTTCTTTTAACGAGGCCATTGAGTACAGTCAATAATCCACCCCCCCCCCTTTTTTTTTTTACTTGTCCTGTTAAAGAAGAATGATGATCTGACTGCTGTGTTGTGCTGGGAAAATTTGCTTTGCCAAGGAGAGCTTAATAGGTATACGGCTCCTCTTGATAGTCTGAATCTTATTTTAATCTATTTTCTTCTTTTTTTTAATGCTTGTTTTTTCTTGAATGTACATAATATTGCTGGACCTGACAGAGAAAAGAAAAAAGGATGAAGAGTGAACAGAATGGATAGTAATGAGAGAGAGAAGAAGAGGTAAAGACATACTGTACCAGATAGAAAGCAACAGCTCTTCTATCAAAACAGAAACACCAGACGACTAACTGCTACACCTTTACAGAAGCACAACAGAGAACATCCTACAGCTTTAGCTGGAAAACAATGCTGACAATCAATAGGAGCACCTACAACAGATAAACAAGCTGAGAAAAAAAACATGAATCCCAGCAACCAAAGCGTCGGGTGCAAACAAAAAAACTAGTCAAAAGTAGCGATAAATGTATAAATCCCACCTCACAGAGGAAAGGTTGCCTGGTAAAGTAGTAGTAGTAGTATATCTCCATTTAAGAATTATTTAGGTAAAACTTCAACAGATTACAAAATAGAATAAATTTGTATTTGAAAATAGTTATCACAAGACAGTAGTAGTAAAAACAGTAAAGACACAGAAGTCTGGGCAGCTTAGAATAGAGCAACACTAACCTTTTGAATGGGAGGTAGCCTCCTGCTCTCCCTGTGAACTGCTTCTAAAGCCTCCATCTGCATAGCTACGATGCCTGTGGGTCAGAAACTAAGGTCAGTTTCCACATACACACACACAAGCGCACACATGTGTGCATGTTCTTGGGTCATTTGACATGTCAGGAGTTAATGAGCTCATTGGCCTTTTTGGATTCTAGCCAGAGCTAATAATACATTCAACCAAGAGGTGCTCTGTATAAAGTTGAGGGAATCTGTGCAGCAGTGTAAAAACTGTACCTGGGATCATGCTGTGCAGACTCTTGATGTGTTCCTGGGTAACTCCACTTTCTGTGCACACCTTGTCGATGAAGCGGGCCACAAACCTGACCACTGAGTTGGCCACGTCACTATTCTCTGAGTCCTCAAACCCACTTTCTGTATCAAAGCTCTCTGCCACGCTGCCAGCAATGCTGTGAACATAAGTGACAAAGTGAAACTGAGAAAGGTCAAACCTGAATGTCCAGGAGGACAGGAATTGTTTGTTGACAGAAATGGAAATGGAGATCTGCTGCGATAAAGGGCAGTGACAGAAGGAGTGATTTTCAGTCTGGCATAAGCATAGCTAATGATGGGTAGATCAATAGCTCAGATTCAATTATCCTAGGAGAGCATTTTGCATGAGACAGTAATTAACCGTTCTCTTTGAGTAGACAAATATATGGTGATGAAATCAACATGTTCTCTATGAGAAACAAACAAGTCTGAAACAAAAATAAATGGGAAAAACATCCACTTAAATTCTTGGCTGCAACACTTTTGTCATCTCATTAGAAAAAAACAGAATCAGACAGTAACATTGTGTTCTTGCAGCTGAATGTTAAATTATGATCAAAATATTCACTGAAGCTCAAAAACCGCACATAAAAATTTCAAATATAACATCATATTCCTCTGATTGTTGGGAGTAAATCTTCAAAATTTCAGAACAAGAACATATTGGCTAAGTGACTTATTTTAAGGAAAACAGGCCTGAGTTGAATGTATAATTCACTTTACAGGATCTGCAAAGCAAGGGAAAAATCACAGAGTACAGTGTAACACTTGAAAGAAACTGACGGTTTTTAACGCCCCCATGGAATAAAATGGACCACACTCTGTTTTGTGCAGTGGTCATGTGAGCCCACAGGATGAATGTGGGCCGGAAACAGAAAAAAATACAGCAGCTCTTTTGGCTAAAAAGAAAAGTATCATGTAGACCAAGAGTTGTGCCACATCCACCCACAGAAGAGAGATCAACAAACTCCCAAATCACGAAACCTTACGCTGAAGATTCTTACGCATCAGACTGATTGCTATACCTTACAAATTCGGAAAAAGTTACAAAACAAGTTTCCATCTACAGTAGTTTTATCTAAGAAAACAGCAAAAATGTATGAAATATGTTGAATGTTGAGAAGTGAGGTATTGTATAAGGCTCCTGACCTGTTTGTAACAATGCTGTTACTGCCACTTTCCCAGTCAGCAACAGGTGTGTTGCGCAGCAGCTTGTTCTTGCTGGTGTCCAAGGGTACCAGCAGGTAAACCATGAGGCTGGCGTAGTGAATGGCCTGGCTGAACACAGTGCTTTCCTCATTCTTCACAAGCTCCAGCTGCTTCTCCTTGCTCAGGCTGGGCCATGAGCGCAGCTGCTCTGCCGCCAGATCCATGGCTGTATGCTCCTCATCTCTGCCTGCCGCAGCATCTACATCCTGCACAGGTGGGGGAAAAAAACTAGCTTTACTGCAATCCTGGTTTATCAATTAATTCAAACTCTAATGTGTATTAAGAAAGTGGAATTAAACAGATTTTATATCAGTAAAAAATCCGACAGAGTTGGGGTTTTACCTTTAGCCTGGCAGTGATGCCCCCCTTTTCCTCTGGGGTGTTAAGATAGAGGGCTCGAATCTGACTCTGGACTTCGCTGTAGAAAGTGGCTTCCCAGAACTGCTGGATGGTCCAGATGGGATGGTCCTGTATGCAGGTGTAGGCAAACTGGTTCACTCCAGCAGCCAACCTCTGCAACATAGAACCCCAGAGTCAGGACCAGATTTCTAATCTGTACTGCATGTTTCTGTTGACACATCATGTGAAGACTGCTTTCCAGGGAAAGTCTTTGTGATACATGACCTGCACTCTTTGGAAAATGAAGTGAAAATTGGGCTTATTAGAGAAAAAAAAATTAGGGGATGTAAATGGGGGAAAAGAAAAAAATATTGCTTACTTTTCAAGTAAGTTCTCACAAAACAGAAACCTGATGTTTGATTGTTAGCCTTAAGAATGGCTGAGGAAATACTGGCATGGATTCAAATGGCATTTTTCTTATTAGCAGCAATATAATTGAATTATAGTGTAATTAAACACAGCTTTAAAACAGACTGTAAATTTTTTATCCATAGTCAGTACGTACATATACAGCACAGCCAAAATAAACCACAGTTTTAGTTCTACTGAAAGCTAACAAGTGTCTCCTGTAGGATACAAAATACCCCCTTACACTGTGGGCAGGCAGAAGTAGTGCAGGCTTATTTCTCACTGCATATTTGCTTCAAGAGGTTTCAGTAAAATGAATTTACCAAAATGTAGAAGGGGGAATCAAAACAACAAGTCAGCTGCAAGGTTTAAAGAGAAATAAATCATCCACTGCGAGTTGTAACTTTTTAAACAGATAAGAACCCCTATTGGAGCAGCAGACCACCCCTCCTGTGTCCTGGGTCAGGATGTGTTTGGAAACAGAGCTGTTGTTTTTCATTAGTGTGGTCTGAAGAGCAAATCAGCTGTTGCTTGCAAAAAAAAAAAGAAAATACAGCCACTAAAGGGAACATACAGTTCTCAGCTGAAGGTATCAATGTTGCTCCATACTGCACTGAGCAAAACATATAGTAAAGCTTACTAAGCAATGCTGGAGAAACAATCTCACACACAGAATAAGACTTCAACAGAAGCACGGTGTGCAAATAAATGACCGGCCACAAAACCAAACTTTCACCGACCGTCCATCTCCCAGTAGAGTGAAGACCACATGCAAGGCTCAACCTGTTATTAGATTAGCTTCTGATTTCTCTTCCCGTGAGTCTGACACAATCCAGTGGTTTCCATTATCACTTCATAGTGTGCCTTTGAAGGATGAGAACT
>JAPMNP010680445.1:0-11881 GCA_029874935.1 Atherina boyeri | reverse complement strand
CGAGAAAGTTTCTCGTTATAACGAGATTCAGCTGCAACATTTATTCCATGACTATGACAGCTCAACGCTTCCGTATATTTCCATGTGAAATACCAGCTACCTTTGTGTGGACATGACATTATAAGCTAAATAACTTTCCAAATAAGGGGTTGTGTTTAAGAATATTTAGTACGTTGTTAAATGTGCTTTGCATGGATCTAATTTGGTGTGCACTGCGGTTTTGCTGATCTAACATTTTGCCACAACCATGTTCTCAACTTTTAAAAGAGATTATTTAATGCCTGTCCAACAGCATATAAGGACATCTGTTTGAGGTGGCTGAATATTGCATGCCAACACTAAAAAACTGAACAAACACGAACCACAGAAATTAACGACAATGCGTAACATGTGTCACATTCCCACTGATCAAAACAATATTTTTGTATTGTTTCATTTTTTGGGGGGACAAACAAACAAATCAGGCCCAGCAAGAGGAGCATAAAATCTGTCCAGACTTAAAAGTCATACTGAAATATCACCAGTGATGCGGTTGCAACACTTCTGCTGTGAGACAGCAGCGCTGCGGTTTGGTTTTATGCATTAGGCAACACTGCCTCCTCCTGGGGGAAAATGGTAACTGTTATGCCTATCAATATATAAACCCTGCTTCCTGAAGGGTAGTTTTCAACTCCTTGATCATTCTTCAAGATGTAGTTAATGCATATTTTCATGACTATCAAACTTGTCCTCTTGAACTCATTCACTGATTTTGCTAAAAGTGGAGCAGACCTGTAGAATCTAAAATGTACTAGTAATCTTTTTAATTGATTTGGCTTTATTTAAGATGTCATGATTGAACAACAGATGGTAATCTTGATGTCCAAATCGGGACATTATCATGTTCTTTCATTCAGACATGCGTGTTTTCTAAGTACATTATGTTGTATATTATTCATGGTTAGGGCTCCATGATTATCATTTTATTGATATATTCAAGTTTACTTTTAAAAACAACTGGGTGCATATCGGGGGGATGGCTTGACAGTGACAGTCTACCACAGGGTTTCATCATCGATGATGCAGTCACCTCAGATGATGCATAACTCATAATTGACTCTTATCAATTGTTTGTTTCTGTGTTCTTATATGTTCTTTATAGTCTTTTGTTTCCGTATGATTGTTGTATATGTTATATATCTTTAAATGTTTGCATTCATATAAATACTCCCTCTCCCAAAGCCTACATACACTTCTGGTGTTCACACACTTATTCATACTCATCCACACTTATAGAGGAACGCCCCAACATACACTCACACAACCAAATATTGAAGTGGATGGATGTATAAAGTGCTTTGGATTGGATATTTGTCTCCTTTTCTTTTCCCTTCAGTATGTTAGTTGGAATGCATGTTTCTGCCCTCCTCACTTTGTGATGGTTAGTGTGTTTTCTTTTTGTTTGTTTTTTACATTTTGTGGTTGTCTTTTTGTGTTGTCATTGTTGGTTATTGTCATTAAAAAAAGGTAGAAAGAAATTACTAATTAGCCATTTTAAGGTAATAAAGGTTTCATCGAGACATCTGCACTTCCCATCCTAAAGCTGTTCAGATATCAGAGCTGACTTATCTTATGGTATCTGTCAACAGGGGATTTTGACCGTCAGTTCCAACAATGTCAGGTTGCACCACCTTGTGTCTCGTGTATGTACCATCAGCTTTTTTTTTCCCTACTAAACACAGCTACCTAAAAAAGCAGTGAATTGACAAAAAATGACTGTAACATTATACACTGTGTATCTAGTAATATAAAAGACCAAAGAGAAACGAAGATGGTTCATATTAGATTTTCTCTGAGAAAAATTACACACAGATGTTTTATATTGTATCCGTCATGTACAACTTCCTGAATCTTCGAGATGTGGAAACATGGATCATTTGAAGGATTGCTCTTCTTTTTTTCTTTTAAGGAAGCTTAACCCACAGCCACAGGGGACAATAAACAAGAGTTTCCACAGGCTGTTTTTATCCTAATGTCATAAAGACAAGATCAAATGTGTCGTAAATCAGTCGTGTAATAAAAAAAAAACAATTTTTATACTTCTAAACACTAGTTTAACAAAGTAGATATGATATATGTAGATATTTTATTGTTACTTGATTAAATGTAAATACACATAAACATATGTTAAATTTTCAGATTCATGAAATCAGAGCCAGGGCTTCCAGATGAATCCACTCTTCATCTAGAACATGGCTCTTTTTAAGAATCATTCATTTTTTACATCCTTGGGTTCCACACCTAACCCCACAATTTTGTTCCATCCATTTGAGATAAGAATGTGGTAAATGGTAAATGGTTAATGGTTTTGCATTTATATGTGGAAGGTGATAATGAGACACAAGATGAGACGAAGACAAGGAGTAGCTTCATAACAGGCTGTAGTTGGCCATTTTAAATCCATATCACAAAGTCACATTTAATCCATGAGGAAAAGACTTGAGGAAGGAATTTTTTTTTCCTCCGAATATATTTTGTGAAGACCAAAAGCAGCTAATGAGGAAAATAAAGTGTTTCTCAAGGTGGTGGATTAGGACGGGGTTGCTTGCTGTCATTGACTCATTTATCAATTCTGCATAATATCAAAGAGTGTTTGAAGATAACATAAAGTCATCTGTCCAGAAACTGAGGATGAGACTCAAGTGGACCTACTGCTACTGTCATTTAGCAGACGCTTTTATCCAAAGTGCTTTTATCCAAAGCGACCTTTGCATGATGATGATCCTTAGCGCGCAATTTAATCCACCGCCATAATGGCTGAAGGGGAAGAAATAGAGAGATCCCAGATTCAGTTTTACTGAAAATAATTCAGAGATGGAATTCTGTATTTATTTCTTGCACACAAGACTTTACTATTGATTTTTTGCCCAACAAATTATTGTAAAAACTTTCCTTATACCACTTTTATCTACGGACATAAATTCAAACACTGAATGTTAGCTTGTGTAAGTAATTGAAAAAACAAAAACAGGAAGAAAAATAAAAGGCCAGTCGCCATCAGTGAGTTGTCCAGATCCTAAAATGATTTATCCTGCGTCACATGGAAATGCAGTGTCCCGTCATTACAGGAGCTCTTTGTGACTCAACCATTTCATATGTAGATATGGAGCCTCTGATTTCTTTTGATTCAGCTCTCCACGTTAGCATTGGGTTAGACTATGTGTACATGAGGGCTGTTCAGGTGTAATTGCCTTTCAGGCTTAATTGTCCCAGGCTTTTCTTGTTTTTGGAAGCACCTGTGCAAGGATCAAAGCATTTGATGTGTGTGTCAGCTTTGTTTTGAGTGGGTGTCCTCACAGCACAGATAATAATTGTCAAATAATTGCCTCTCCAGAAAATTCTATGACCAGAGTGTCGGTGGCAGAGCTCAGCTTTCATTAAAACACGGCATTTAAATGGCGAACTAAGTAAAGATCATGAATAGGTTTAATAACACTTTAATTAGCTTTGGACACAGAAAATAAATTACCCACTGATAGTTATAAATAAGTTATAAATATTGACATGGACAGTGATTTCAGTGTGTCAGGGTTCAATGTGCAGCAAGAGCACTTCTGCGCTTGACTTCCAACCAGACATTTCATTAAAATTGCATCTACTCTTAACCAGCCAAATCTTTACCTTAGAGACCATATCTGCTCTGTCCCGTTTCATAGATCCAAAACCAGCAGCTCTCCATGTCAACCCGCAAACCAATAAAAATCTTCAAAGTAGATGGTCATATTTGCAGAGTGTCGCTCAAAGACCCGGCATCTGCCTGTCCAGCCCTCTTTTCTGTGAAATCAAAGAAGTGTGTCCACATCACAAGGTAACAAATGAGCAAAAGGAGAATATTATTAGATGAGCAGAAACTCGAATGTCAAATAAAAATGGAAATGAAAGGTGGCAAACTTAAATGTAAATATTTGATCTTTTTTTGGTTTGTTTGTTTCTGTAAACCATTACTTATCAACCTTTGGATGGCATTTCATTTACAGCTATAAATAGTTAAACAATATTTTATTAGAATGTTTGCTTACATTTTGTAAATGAAGATTTTTAATTGCGAACAGTTCCAAAATAAACGGTGAAGACAAAGCCCTCTATAAAATTCGATCGGAGGGAGGTAAGTGCAGAAACATGATTATAGGGGAGGGGTTTTGCGTAGCGGAGGCGTTTAGGGGTATAAATACAACCAAGATTAAACATGAACAATCGAACACTAGATCCCACCTCTTTGAGCTTAATTTTTCAAATATTTCGTTAATTGAAAAGAAAAATAACTAAAACATTACACTTTGATCAAGAAATGGATAACTGGAAGATCCAGCTTGTCGTTATGGCTTTTTTTGCACTGTTGCAGACCTTTAAGGGATTGTCTTGTGGTGCAGAGGACAGAGGACTCTCCAGAGACTGGCAGGTGAGACTCACAGTTGTTATAGTTTTTTATGTATTCAATGGACAGAGCATTTGTGAATATTCTTTAAATCTTTTTAAGAAGCAGTCTGTTATTAATAAATTAGAAATAGTAATCAAAAATACTTTTTCTGACAGAATGAGTCAGTGGACCCGGGTCTGACCAACCCCATAGATAATCTGATGAAAAGATCTAAGGCTCTTCGCTTTTATGGACTTATGGGGAAACGTTCAGGTAGTCTTTAATAAAATACCTGTATAAATGAAACTACTGCAATGCATGTATTTAGTTTCTTTTATATCAATGATGTATTTCCTGGGGGATAATGAATATTTTTACTCCCTCACAGCTACAAAGAAACCATTTCAAGTAAACAGACGTGAGTAACGCAACTTTGCTGTCAAATAACAGTAAAAGTTTGCATGACTAAATATGTCAAAAAGTGCATCACTTGTTAACCCCTTCATCTTTGTAAATGTGTTTATTGTCCTTATTTGTGTAGGAAATAAAGGAGAAGCGTTTGTTGGCTTGATGGGGAGAAGCATTTCCAGTGGAGGTGAGAAACATCACCATGAGACAGAATGTTATTTGAAAATATTAAGTCAGCTTTATTGATATGAAAAATATCAAATTGCTAGTACACACTTGACAGCTATGATTAAAAGCACAAGGCAAAGACAATTCCATTCAGACGTTTTCTGTTTATTACAGAATCTTTAACCAGAGTAAATCCATCTGCAACAACCACTGAGATCCAGGTTTCAGAGAAACCATACAGGCAAGGTATGATTGTATCAGTACAAAAACCTGAGGTTGTGTTATTTCTATGTGCATCTTAACAGTGGTGCTGTTTCCTTTTCTATTCTAAACTCATTAAAAATATCTGAGCTCATTTTTTTCTCATTATTTGGCAGGTTCACTAGAGGAACTGGAACAAATCCTGTATCAATGAAGCTACAAAAAAATCTATACAACTTTATAACCAAAGAAGACAATACCACAATCATTTTTCTAAAAAAGAAAAAAAAGAACGATATACCCTGGTTTAGATCAGTTCATGCCAACAATTTCTGTATTCATCCCTAATAGGAACAACGACCATCTTCATAACGCAAGTTGCTTGAATGAAATAAAAATGACCTGTAAATTCTGCCAAATGCACTTATCAGCAAAGCAAAACATTCATGTTATCCACCACACTGGATCGTTTATCATTTAACATTCAGAGCTAAGCAGACATAAGCAGCTTTAAAACAAAATAGATTCTCTACTTTTATGTTTTTGACAATGAGTCAACAATCTTTCGACTTGGAACGTATGATGTGGAAAATATAAATGAAAGTAAAATATAAAATTCTTAAAAAGTCATGACAAAGGTACACAGATACTAATTGGATAAAAATGCAAAATAAACAGAACGCTGATCTTGACTGACAGTTCATAGGTCTAGGCTACTTGTGGCTTGTGAGGCTGGAGGCGAGTTTTCTCAGTAGCCTGAGGATCTGAGTATTCATGTCCCTTTGGGAGGGGTCCATTTTAGCGAGCTAGGGTCTATGGTCTTGTTGCTATTACCTCGTTTGATCTCCTTTGCTTTCCACTCGTCAATCAGATCCTGGGATGAAGGAAAACGCAGAAAACAGAGTTGTCAAATATGAGAATTAACAAAAAGTAAGGTATCATTGCTAGGTAGAAGGTGAATTAAAAAAAAAGATCACAGGAATATTAAACTCTACTTTGACACAGTTAAAAAATAGAATAAAAATAAATAAAAGTATTTGATTCATTTTACTAGATTATCTGAAAAAAATGCATATTAAATATTTTGATCATCTTTAATTTGATTACATTCAGGGCATTTTTAAAGGAAAAGCAAACAGAATAAAGGCTACACAGACTGACTACTGTCTTACCTGACGCTTCAGTACTAAGTGCTTTCCCTTCCAATACTTCAGCATCTGAAGAGACTGCAGCGTGCTCACAATGTCCACCGGATTCACTGCGGTTTCCTGACTGATCTCTGTACATCAAGCAAACAATAAAACAGTAAAAATGTTGTTGAGTGTGTTGCTACTGTCTTGAATAAATGAAAATGAATCTTCTAACTTGTTGTTTAGTTTATCTGTCAATGTAAAATGCAATGTTCATTTTCATGTTTTATGAAGAGAAGCAGTTTAAGCGTGTTCTCACTCACCTTTGATGGAGATCTCCTTGCCTTGAAAGTTGTACATGTATCTGAGTAACACTTCCTTCCAGTAGCTACGGTAGCTGATGAGGCCGAGATCAGACAATGGTCTCTCAGGTGAGCCCACTTTCTCCTCCACTTTGGACAACAAGTAACCTAAACAAGCAGTCGGCAAAAGAGCAGAAAAACAATAAGCAAAAATAGTTATTTGGTTTGTTGTAGGTTTCAGGACTGAAATCCAGAGGAGCATTTCTTGAGCAGGGATCTCCAACTTTGGTCCTTGAGAGCAACTTTTTTGCAGGTTTTAGATGTTTCCATGCTGTAATACACATTACTCAAATCACTGGGTCATTCACGGGCTTCTGCAGAACTCCTCATTTCTACTGACGTAAGGAAACATCTAAAACCTGCAGGGCTGAGATCGAGGACTATAGTTAGAGAATCCTGCTCTTTAGAGACTACACTGCAATGACTTTCTCCATCCAGCTTGGAGAAACTTAAATGTTTCTGTTAAAAACAGGAGAAGTTTCCAAAGGAAAGGTCAGTCAAAATTCACAAGATATTTCCCAACAGGACTTAAGACTACCATTGCTACAATGTTTATTTAACTTGGTACTAATAAAAAGTTCAAAATACTTCTGTAAAAGGAGTGTTTCAGCTTTGTTTTTATTTCTATATATTAACAAAAGCTTCTAAAAGCACTGATTACTGATTAGTAAAAATAGACAAAAAAATGCTTGAAAAAATGCAGAAAATTTCACAGATCTAAAACCTTCAAATGAATTATATAATTCTTTATTTTAATTTTTTTTTTAAAGACAGCACTGTCATTAAAAAAACACTGCTTTTACATCTTGCTTCTTTTCAAACATTAACATAATTTACCACATAAAGCCCAAATAAGTATGCTTGACTGACCATTTCCTCTGCTATATTCAAAGAGTAAACAACGGATAAAACTGAGGTAAATAATCAGATAAAATATACATACTGAAGTCTATGAGCATCTTGCCGAAGCCCTGCCTCATGTATTGCGGCATTGTCAGGATGCAGGACACATTGTAATTCAGGAAGGAATTCTTCTCCTTGGTGCAAGAAAAAGAAACATAAAATATTTTAGTTGGTTCCGTGATGAAAATGAAAAATTTACAATAAATTCATAACATGAAAAAACTGTTTGTAATATTGGTCTGCAGCGAAATTTCTTTTACCTTGGAAAAATAGCCCACTAAATGACAGCCAGTGTTATCTGCCTCTGTCATGACGTAAAAAAGAAAAGGCTCCACGTCGTAGTAAAGTGTTTTGTGGTCCAAAAAAAGCTTGGCAAGTAGACATAAGTTCTGGCAGTAGATCTAGAAATAAAATGATTTGAACAAGTGACTTATTTGTGTTCACAATTATATGGCATCTTTTACAAAGGTTACAAAATTTGGGGAGCAAAGAGAGGGGATTTTTTTTACAAGTTTGAGTCCACCTACCTTATTCTTTTTCCCATCGACTTCAAACACGGATATGGAACTTTTTCTGTACACCTCATCTCCTGGGGGATGCTTCCACACACACTTGGCCTATAAATTATGAATCAAAGGTTAAAGTGATAGTAAATTAGCAAAAATAGTAATTTAAGAAAGAAAGTTATTTCCAAAGAACTCAGTAAAATGGTGATGTTGAATTCAGTCACTTAAAAGTTACCATGGGGTAACAGGCATGTGAGTATTTTACTACTTTCCAAAATGATACAGCAAAATGTCTGGTGTAAAAAACTGGATTTCTCCATTATAAGAGGCCATAAATGAGTCAGTAAGTCACAGATTTTTTTCCCTTTTTAAATAAAATATATTCCACCAAGACATAACAGCATTCAGCCAAATATTTGCAATATCACTGGCTCACTGATTACAATCTAAAGGCTCACCATATGTCGCCTGAGGATGGTCTGGCTCTTCATGTACTTCAGGCAGAACTCGCACACATACAGCCGACCGAGACGTGCGTACTCCTCAGGATACGGGGAGTGGTACCAGGTGTCCAGCTCATAACGGCCAAACACAATGGTCTTGATCATGTTACTGCCCTCAGTGATCTGACCCTGGATACGCAGTTTCTCCTGCAGGAGGCAAAAATTCAGAGGCTAGAACAATGTGATAACTGGCAAATGGAATGTAAAATTAATACAACTGCAGGACCAGAAAGTTTTGAAACATCCCATTACCAGGTCTTCAGATGCTCGGGCCTGGGCTTTCCTGAACAGCTCCAAGTCATATTCACTTGTGATGTTCTCAAGCAGAGGCTCTCTGGTGTTGCCATGTGTCTGCCGATGCTCCTTTAGATAAAACATAAGGTCAAACAAGAAGTGAGACTACATACCAGCTACACAGAGACAGAAAAATGCAAAGGCAAATGTTGGGATGCTGCTGGTGTACCATGTGTTTTTCTTTCTGCTCCTTCTGTAGGCCAGAATTTCGGCCCTTCCTGATTTCCGCAACCTGCTCCTTGTATCTACTCTGTTTCAGTGTTGGTGTCTAGAAATCAGTATATAAATTATTACACCACTTTCTTGATGATACAAGAAAGGGTCAGTAACAATAACAGCAATACTTAGATTAAACAATTTGATTATTATATCTTATACAAAGGAAGGAACTGTTGGTGTAAATTACACAAATGCAATGCAAATACTGTGAGCCCTGATTACCTGGTGACGAGTCGCATGCCGTGCATTGTTTTCTTCCTGTGTCTTCACCTCCTCTTCTTGTTTCTCTCGGCTAACGGCTTTCACCTGACCAAACAAACCAAGATAAATCATTTACACCTCTTCCAGATTCAAAACAAGGACACAGGTTAAAAAAAGAAGAAAAAAAAAAAAGCAGAAATCTGTTGTCACCAAACACATAAACTGACTTCGATGTTCCACCGAAATGCTAATGGAAAAAGTCATGCCATCTCTGATAACTTCTTTATAACAAGAGCTCTGCCTATCTCGAACATTTCACAGTATTCTGTGACCAGCTAGATTAATTCTCATTCATCTTCATGACAGAGTAGAATGATGCCATTTAGTCTCTCAATTCTAACTTATACAGAAGCAAAACAGCTCCCAGTGAGGACCAAATATGTTTGATTGTTAAACACAACAGTCTCTATAATAATTGTCTGTAATTGGCCCATAATTAAAAATGATAAATATTAGATAGGTCACATAAGTCACTTACCTTGCACTCATCAGCAGAGAGATTGTGGTAAAGAGGGCACCCTGATACAGCAAAATGGCGTTCATGTTTTCCTGTGAGGTGACCTAAAGAATTGAGAAAAATATTATGTCAATACTAGTAGAGGAAGTCTATGAAGATATATCATACTCCATGTCCAAAGAAAAAGGGGCAGGGATCCCTTTAACAAGGACTGACTTCAAATTTGCGAACAGGATGAAAATTTACCCAGGGAATTACATCCCGGGGTTGGACATTTCATGTTGAAATTGTAGGTTTCATGACAGCGGCGTCGCTTGGGTCGATGTGACAGGTCTTTATCAGAGTCTCTGTTGGCCTGATCTTTGGCCTGACTCTCATCATGAGAGGCATTGGGGCTGGAGATGTCCAGCTCAGATTCAGAGGAGGGTGCATTTCCTGTTGGTGTCAATGGTGGAGATTCATCATGGTCTGCAGCTCGCTTCAAGTCTGGCGTATCTGATGGAAGAGAAATCAAACGACCGATTTGATAAGAGGTTATAGCTGACAATAAAAACATTGCATATGCTTTATTGGGATATGGTGACAAACCCTGAGAGCTCTGGCTAAGGCGAGTAGAAGCTCTGGTGAGGCGCTGTCTTTTGGACATGTTCCCATCACTCTCTGAACTGTTGGTTTGTTCTCTTTCAGCAGAGGAGTCTGAATCTTCAGTTCCATCTGAGCCACTTCCAGCCATAGGTCTCTACCAAGAGGAAAATAACTTAAGTTGGGAAAAAAACAACTAAAAAAATTAATGCAGCCCTGTTGCAAACTAAAGCAAAAAATGTGTACAATAGTGTTCAACTCAAGAGTCAGTCAAGTAAATTAAGCATGATCGCAACTAAGATCTGACTTTCTTAGCATGATGATTTATCTTTGTGACTTACTTCAGTCTTCAATCAAGCAAATTAAGCCTGAATAAAAGAATATTTTATGCAATTGGAGCTGGGTTTTTTAAATTACAGTTTGTATTATCAGAGAGGTACAATAAGCTGTTAGCTTGTCTGTTTGGTTTTGAAGACTAAACCGTTGCTTCTAGCATTTGCCTCCAACAATCTGATTTAGAAAGTATTTTATTTACATTGATATTTGGTATGAACAGTTAAATACATACGTATGTAAGCGTAGATACCTTGCAAAATTCAGACAGCCTGAATAGCACTTCAGCGTATTATTATTGTTAGTCACACGTTAGCGTGGCTATTCCAGATAGTGGCAACAAATTGCACAGGAAAATCTAGCATTTTAAAATGTTTTACTCACACAAAACTTGCTGTCAATAAATAACCAAATAAGATGAAAATATTCTCAAAGTTCGCGTAGTCATGATAAATTCGGCATACAGCTGAAAAACAAAATTTTGTTGCATTGGATTTTACGAAGACATAAGTTTTTTATTTGGCTTGGTTGCTCATCAACGCCCACCGAGGATTGATCTAAAAACGCTTGCTATATATGCTAAATATGGCAATGTGTTCACAATAAATATCATCTTAAAACGCAGCAATGTCAAAATAAGATCTGTAGTTAGTGCAGTGCTTTCACCACATCAAATCATCGCGTTATTTAATGGAATACGGTGGAACCTTCTAGCTCATCATCATCCAAAGAATGGCAAACATTGATGCTAACTTAGCCAAAGCTACCCTCTGGAGCGACCTACATTTGTTCTTACCTGTCTTCTGCGAGGCATGTTCTCCTTGATAACCACTACTTCATGTGATTTTAGTGGAAAATAAAAGAGAAGCTCAGTAAGCCTAAAATAATATGAGAAAAAAAAACACTAGTTATTTTTTAATGATTTTTTTTTTGTATGTACACAGGCTTTTGCCGGGCGTCTCGCGCCACATTCCTAGCACAGACGGAGCAGGGAATTGCATTTCCGGGGAGATGTAATGTCCCTCCAGACCAGCAGGAGGTTCCAAGGTTCCTTCTCACCTATGGTCACACTACACTATTTACTTCTACTACTACTACTACTACTACTACTACTACTACTACTACTACTACTACTACTACTACTACTACTACTACTAC
>JAPMNP010680428.1:210-11477 GCA_029874935.1 Atherina boyeri | reverse complement strand
TAACTTGTTTAAAATAATATTTTATTATTTATAACAAATGGGCGCGCGCCCGTCTCAAGGCTGCGCCGGACGGACATATCTTTTCAAAACCGGACCGTCTTGGCCACCCTAGAGACGCGTGAGTGAGAGAGGATGAAGAGAGAGCAGGGAAAGAAATTCAGCTGAACGAATATGCTGCATGTTTTAAATAGCGTAAAAAAGAATAATGAAACGCAATATGGGACTCTTGGTGTCGAAACTTTTTTTTTTTTTTTAGGTTGGTGTTAATCTGTGGCGTTCGGAGTTGAATCTGTGGCGGTGCGCCACAGATTCATCTATGTGTGGGAAACACTGCTGTTTATTTTGTCGGGTTCATTTTAATTCACACTTTGATGCATCAGGTTGGCTATTTGCCTTTGATCTGTCATATAGCTGTACTTTAAACTAAAGCCTCAGATGTGCCCTTTTTAGCAGGTTTCCTGTTTCACCAAGGCTAGCATGTCCTCCAGTCTTAACACCTTCTATTACTGTGAGTGTTTGGGTGTACATTGCCGGAAAATTAGTTCACACACTGCAAGTAAGTGTGTGAGAGAGAAAGAGCTAGAAAGGCAGGGGATGATGCTGAAAAGTTCCTGTAATATTAGTGCTGTGAAACCAGTGTGTGTTATCAGAGGAGTGTGTTTGTGCGTGTTAAGGCCCTCTCATCAGGACAGTGCTGGGCTGTCAATATGATATATGACAGGGCTTTTGTCTGTTTTGTTTTCTACTAATGTGTGGGACTGCAGTGGAAACTATTTAGTGTCAGCTGTGCGCATATGTTCCACCCTTCCCACTAGCATGTGTCACTAAATATTAAAGCATCCTGTTTTCACTGACAGTGATCACATACAAAGTTATATTATGAATGTTGGATATGATTTACAGATTATGCTGTAACTTTATTCCCATATCCAGCAAAGTTTATGGCCAACAAATTGGTTGATGTTGCTAATTTTAAATGTGTCATCCAGGTGACCCAGCAAGATGTAAAAAAAGAGAACCCTCTGCAGTTCAAGTTCAGAGCAAAGTTCTTCCCTGAAGATGTCTCAGAAGAATTAATCCAAGAGATCACCCAGAGGCTTTTCTTCTTGCAGGTAACCCAAACTTTAACATACACTAATAGCAAAGTAAATGATGTCTGGATGAATTTGTCTCTTTGAAAGGGAGAAGATATACCTTTTTTATGATTATTTGTAACTATTTTTACAGTCATTGCTAATTTTGTGTGTGCTTTTGTTTCGTGTGCGATGCCAGGTCAAGGAGGCCCTCTTGAACGATGAGAATTACTGCCCTCCGGAGACGGCTGTGTTGCTGGCCTCCTATGCTGTACAAGCCAAGTATGGTGACTACAGCAAAGATGCTCACAAGGCAGGGTACCTCACCCATGACAGACTGCTGCCTCAGAGGTATGATAACTCTTTATTTCAGACCCAGGGGGATCCATATCTAGCCTGGCTTTCGCCAGACAAAGTTCATTACATGTACTTAGTCTGGGACCTCTGCCATGTAATGTCTACTGCACAAGAGGCGGGGCCAACGGGCATAGTTCAAATGACTCTGCACGCAATTAGATAGAGTATTCACCAATCAGACCATCGTGACGAACTGGTTGGTAGTTAGGCAAACACGTTTTTCTTTTGTGTGAATTCTTCCAGTGCAAGTTTCTTTTCCGTTTCCAAAGAAAACTTGCCTTTCAAATCTTTTAAACCAGCAGCGACAGCGGCGTGGACAGATAGCTTTGCTCTGGTGGCTGCCATGACTCATGTAAACAACAATCTGCTGGCCGACTTTACCGTTGCTTCTCTCATCGTTTTGAACGCACCAATAGCGCGCAAGGCAGATTATAAGACAGTTTGTGATTGGATCCAGAAAAAATGGATCAGCTGCAGCAGAAATGTATGTGTGAGTATCCAGACTGATCTGCAGGGCGGAATTAAACCGGCGTCAGATCAGGCTGGCGATAGCCAGGCAAATCCATATCACCTTTTTTTTTTTTAAAAGCACCTACACTTTTTGTATACAAACACTCCTACTCAAAGTATATGATAACACACTGTATATACCTCTGCTTTCAGCCAAAGTAACTTACCCTAACCTTAGAGGAAATAAGCTGATTTTCACATGAAAACCATCTTATTTCCTGTTGGTTATGCTATGATTTCCTCTTTAGGAAGCAATTTTGGGCTGTCTGCCATTCCTTCATCATTTTGTCTGGCATCATTTATATGTGCGTGCGTGCTTGTTTGTGTTTTCAGAGTCCTAGAACAGCATAAGCTAACAAAGGAGCAGTGGGAAGACAGGATACAGACATGGCATGAAGAACACAGAGGAATGCTCAGGTTTTGTCACTTCTTTCTTTGCATTATGCTTGGTAAAGACTATTTTTATCTGAGTGTATGTTCATCAAACACCCTTTTTTTTTTAATGTTCTACCAAATGCCATTGTGTTGCAGAGTTGGTATATATGGCTGAACACGACTTATTATTTTATTTATTTATTTATTAAATTTTTTTTTTACTTACGCGACAACTTGCTTAAATGTCATACCTGTGCAATTGTATTGCTAAAAATGCTATATAATAAAAAAAAAAATTATTTGAAAATGCTTTTTCTTTTTCTTAAGAGAGGACTCGATGATGGAGTACCTTAAAATCGCCCAGGACTTGGAAATGTATGGAGTCAACTACTTTGAGATCAAAAACAAAAAGGGCACACAGCTGTGGCTGGGTGTGGACGCTCTTGGTCTCAACATCTATGAACATGAGGACAAGTAAGGGGTGCCCATGCACTTTGATTCTAAAGAAAACTAAACTTTGGTCTTGTCTGAATTTTAATCTCATTTTATAATCTGGAAGCAATTAAACATTTTTAAAACTGATGTTTTGGCTTGAATCCCATAAACACAGCTGCAGTCTGAAGTTGAAAGATTATAACAATGTGTCCTAATTAGGACAGCTGACAGATGTGTCCAAGTGTATCATCATAATTGTGCTATATAAGATGCTGGCCAAAAAATGTAGTCATTACTGTGATCATCAGACAGAAGTTGCTGATGTTGCAATTATGTTTATACTCTCTTACCATAATACAAAAAAGGAAAGATAAAGAAAATCTGGCCATGTATAAAAGACGCTGGTCCAAAAGTACCTCAAACAGTTTTAGGTTATTAGCTTTTTAGGCATCAATCTGTTTTGTAACTTTGTGAAAGGCTGTGCCAGATGATTGCCTACTGTACAGTAAGTTGACAGGAAATGGAAATTTTAGGGCTAAAAGATAAGTAAAAGGTGGAGAAAGGATGACAATATCTATTTGTAGGAAGGTCTTTCCTGTTCTCTGAAGGCAGATTTAAATTTCTCATTTGTGGAAGAGAGAATAGATTTAATCTCTGCTCTTGCAACATTTCCTCTCAGTGCCCATCTGCTTTGCCTTTGCAGCCCTTATCGTAGGTCATCACTGTTGCTATCCTTCTTCCTTCATCCAGGTGACAAGGGAAGGAAACAAGAAAGATGGCACTAGCAAGATGGCAAAGAATAGTTTATATGACTTCCTGTAGGCTGCAGCATTCGCTCTATGCCTTTCCTTTTTCAGCTCTAGTGCGCTCAGACTTGTAATCACTAACCCATGTCCTGCACAGTTTTGTTAATCCCAGTTAGAATATTGCAATTAACTGTATTGAATCCTGCCTGTATGTTCGCATTATTGTTATCACAATAGTTATTTGATATTTCGTCCAGACTAACACCAAAGATTGGCTTTCCCTGGAGTGAAATTCGAAACATCTCTTTCAATGACAAGAAGTTTGTCATAAAACCTATTGACAAGAAAGCACCGGTGAGTGTTTGGATTCATCACAAGAAATTAAATCTACCAATATTTTTGTCTAGCATTATGTTGATTTTTCCTTTCAATTTGAACTCCTATAGGACTTTGTGTTTTATGCCCCTCGACTCCGAATCAACAAGCGTATCTTGGCGTTGTGCATGGGTAATCATGAGTTGTACATGAGGAGGAGAAAGCCTGACACCATCGAGGTGCAGCAGATGAAAGCTCAAGCTCGGGAAGAAAAGCACCACAAGCAGATGGAGAGGTATTACACCTCGTTAACATAAATTTTTGTAATGCAAAGCCTGGTTGTTATATTTAAGATATTAGATGATGACGACAAGTAGGTTATTCAGAAGAGCCTTTCCACTGGAGGGCAGTCTTGTCTTAATTTTTGTTGGATTTTTTCCAAACGTGATTTTTGGTAGGAGTGTCTGAGTTTTCAGTTCAGCCAGCATTGCAGAGGCTTCTGCTCATTTATTTCAGTTCACATTTAGAGTGTTTAATGTCTTTTGTTTATTTATATTGTTGAAAATAATTAAAGATGCATGTGAATAATTTAAAATGCATTCCAAGACATCTGGCATATGTCTTTGCAAATGTTCTCAAGGGCACAGCTGGAGAATGAAAAGAAGAAGCGAGAGCATGCAGAGAAAGAGAAGGAAAGGATAGAGCGTGAGAAAGATGAGCTGATGGAGAGACTGAGGCAGATTGAAGAGCAAACAATGAAAGCTCAAAGAGGTACCCATTTTTCTCCATTCTTCCATCTGTTCACTTCGTTGCTGCCTTCTTTTTCACTTCTTCTGTTGAAAAGAGTCTAAGTTTGATTTTCAAAGTTGTTTTCTTTAGTATCATAGCCAATCATGACTTATTTTTTTTATTACATAAATTATCTGCACCTTTTTAGTTGAAGCTGCTAGGAAAAAAGATTGATTTTTAAATCTGTTTTAAAATTAAATGAAAGCATGTGTGTATTTTTTCTTTAGAACTTGAGGAACAGACTCGTCGAGCCATGGAGCTAGAGCAGGAGAGAAAGAGAGCACGAGAGGAGGCTGAGAGGCTGGAGAGAGACAGACAAGCTGCTGAGGAGGCCAAGGCAGAGCTGGCCAAGCAGGCTGCTGACCAGCAAAAGAACCATGAGCAACTGGTCAGTTTTTAAGTTCGTGCACATGTAGAGTATCTGTTACAGCAGGACCTTTTTTTTTATATTTTTTTTTCTTACCCCAGGCTGCTGACCTGGCTGAGTTTACAGCAAAGATTTCCCTCTTAGAAGATGCCAAGAAGAAGAAAGAGGAGGAGGCCACCGAGTGGCAGTATAAGGTACGGCAGCATCTTCATCACCAATTTATTCACAGTGTCCTCCTCTTATATAAACACGGGGAAGTCTTTCCAACAAGTGCTTGTTTTGGATGAGTCTTCTCCAGAGCTTTGATTGATATGAATATTAGTATAAAAACAAATGGCTTCTGTTATCAGGGAGGACAGCTTAGCTTCTTTTTTTCCACTTCTTAAACTCGTATTTTTGTGGCACTTGTTAAATAAATGATAAATTGTCAGTTCCTTTATCCACTGTCACTGATCTTAACTTACTTTTATCCAAAAGAAGGATTTAGGATTTAATTCTCTGCCTTGAGCTGGGTATTCATTCCCTCTTTTTATCAATATCAATACTTTTTCTAATCGATATCTGATAAGCTAATTTGGGTTACATCAGCATTCCCTCTGTCTCTGCTAGTTAACCCAGTGTGTTGCAGGGTCACTGCTAACTTAGCCATTTTGTTAGATTTCTAAAGAAAATAATCAAGCACAAAGGTATACAATCTTAAGACTTTTTCTACAATCAAGTCCTGTTTTTCTTTAAGAACTCTCATAAGATAAATGTAAAAATGACTGTAGAAATTAATTCCTTTAATGTCTGGAATACACTTGATGCTTTTTGTTCCTGTATTTCTGACATGATGCTATGCTTTTAACTGTCTGATGTGAGTCTCTCCTGTGTATGCATCTTACTCTTTGTGCTGTTGTGTCTCCACCTGCAGGCTCTGTCGGCACAAGAAGACCTGGAAAAGACCAAGGAGGAGCTGAAGACTGTTGTGACAGTGGTGCCAGCACCTCCAGGTGGCCAAGCCGAGAGCGAGCACGATGAGCAGGATGAAAATCATGCAGAGGCCAGTGCCGAGCTCTCCAACGAGGGAGTTAGCCAGCTGGATCTCCGCAGCGAAGAGGCACGCATCACAGAAGCTCAGAAGAATGAGAGGGTCAAGAAGCAGCTTCAGGTAAGAGGGAAGGGGGTTACGTTTGGGTGGGGTCATTCAGAAAAGGCAGCCCGTGGCCCTTCAAGTGATGTCTAAAACAAATTTAACAAACAGTACATCCCTGAAATGCACAGAGATCAAGTCTAAAACTAAAGAAAAACAAGTTGAATGAAGCATTCAACCATTTAATTGTCTTCCCAAAAAAACCCATGTCAGTTCATTTACGTTCATTTAACCAGAGGGCATTTGTGTCTCAAGATTATATTATTTTCTAACAGAAGTTTTGTTGCAAAGAAGAAACACGGGCCAAGCAATGGCAGATGAGGGTAAGATGAGGTATACTTCTCTGTCCATTCATCTTTAAACTCCTGCTTTTAACAGGAGATGTGCTGGCTTAGATTGTAGCCTGGCTTGAAAGCATTTTATCTGGTAATTAACCAAACGGACAGATGATCCAACAGATGTCCAATCTCCTAAAATATGCTATTATGATACAAAAACTGCAGATTTAAGCTTGGCTATGGTATAGGCCAGGATTTGTACTGAAGCCATGGCCAGAACAATTCAAATAGTGTCAATCTAAAAGTAAATAGGGGTTCATTTAGGATGTTGTATCTGGGTAAGTCTCTATTACCTCCCCGAGATGTTTACCTGCCTGGTGTTTACTGTTTTAAGTTCCCCTTTTTCCACTCCTGCTTCTGTCCTGTTTCTTTTTCTTCTTTTTTATTTTTACTCTCATCTGCAACTCTTATGCCCTAACAACTTTGCTATGTATCTTCTTTTCTATGCTTATTTACCCCGTCTCACTTCTTTTTTCCTTTCCACCTTCTCAACCCCTTATTCTCTCTTCTCTTTGTTCTCTCAGACTTTAAGTTCAGAGTTGGCCCAGGCCAGAGACGAAACTAAGAAGACGCAGAACGATGTTTTGCATGCCGAGAACGTGAAAGCGGGCCGAGACAAATACAAAACCCTGCGCCAGATCCGACAGGGCAACACGAAGCAGCGCATCGACGAGTTCGAGTCCATGTAAGAACTGCACCTCGGTCCTCACTGCCCTCTTTTGACAGGGGTACCTACCCCCACGGACAACTGACACTGCCGTCCTCGTAACCCTACCGAGTGACTCTCAACATATCCAGGCAATATGTGAAATATTCTTCTCAAACTTTGCCAAAGTCCTTCCCCCTACCTTCACCTGGAGAGATTGGATTTCTCCCTGACACAGAGCTGCAAACCCGCCGTTACGAACAATCACAAGTTATTTGTAATCTTTAACAGCAGGGGAAAAGAGTATATGTAAAGCTAAAATGGAAACAATAAGATTTATTTTGTTTTGAATACACATGGCCATAGAAAGCTACTTTTTCTTTTTGTTTTTTCCCTTTTTTGGTGGTTGTTTTGATTAACAACTTGTATACAAATCTTTAGTATGAAGATCTTCTGTCTTCATTTTGTCTTTAAGTTTTTCCCCTCTGCTTTTGTTTGACTCGTTTTATCAATGACGCCCTTCATTTTAGTTGTCTGTCATCCAGGAAACAAACTAGGACTGAAGTTAGGGGATAAATGAGGTCACTTCTGTTGTTAAGCTACAAACTAAGAATATTATGACATTTCAAAACATCACATGCTACATCAGCTCACTATTTTCACTTAACTCAAACTAAGATTTGAATAGACATATGTTTTATATTAAAAAAAATGACACTGCAGTATTTTATGGGCTGAATATCATGAACGGCATTATTTTCAGATTTTAAAGAAAATCTTTCTTGTGAAGTAAACTGCCCCGCATGGGGAAAGAGCCATTTATCACGCGGCAGGTTTTGACAAGCGAATGTAGCAAAGGTAACTAAGGGAACGTGTTTTCGCTTATTTTTTCTCCTTACATGCTTAGGTTGTAGTACGACATGTAATCGGCCTGTGCCACTGAGCTGTTGCCCGCAAATTTCAAAGTATTATGATAGAGATCTGTCCAGTTCAGGTCGTTGAGGGCCACAGTCCTGCGGGTTTTATATGTTTGCTGCTTCAACACACCCGAGGGAAACATCTAAAACCTGCAGTACATTGGCCCTTGAGGGCCAACATTGGACATCCCTGTATTATGAAGATAAGCTAACTGGTAGTGTTGTGTGTCTTGTATGAGTGTACTTTCCAGTTGCATCCCAGTGTTTCATTCCCGGTCACCATAGATGGTTTTCTCTGCCTACCAGCTCACAGAGGAACCCAGGGGATCACACAGACAGACAGACAGACCGACACCATGTCCAAACTGTTTTTCTGTCTGTCCAATCGTTTGAGTGTTTGATGTAACTGTGGTGTGCAAGGTTGTATGAATACTAGTGTATATTAGTTGTGATTGTGTTCAGGTATGAGAGCTGAGGCCTGGCACCTCTCTGGCTGGGGAGCTTATGAAAACATCAGTCCCGACCCGGGGACATACGTCTACCTCAGTAATAATAACAGTGGTGACTGACAGTCAAACACTCAGGGTGCTTCCTCCCTTCCCTGACTTTCCTAAAGAGTCGAATGCAAAGTCATGATGTTACATTTTGGGCGTTGTTCCTGGGCAGGCCACTCAGTTGCTATATATGTTGACTAAGATAACAATAGAATATTTAGGATCTTCCCAAAAGGAGATCATGGAAGAAAAGTGTTATTTCTTACATTTAAAGCTGATGTTACAAGAAACTCTTCTCCTGGTTTTGCTCAGATGTTGTGGTTCATTCACATGTTTAATCCAAAAAGTGAGTCCCGAATAAATGCTGCAAACATCAGAACAAGGATGTGATGTATACAGAGCATCTCCAGAAAAGGCAAGCTGTCTGAAAGGGGATCTGTGAAGTGAAGCAATGAGTCATTGACAGGTTGGGTCCAGACTTATTTTAAAAAGATAAGAATGAATTGAAATGGCTTTAACTGTCTGCTCCAAACATTTGTCATTAAGGGGATGGCTTGAAGACATACAATGGGATTTTGAAAGTGAGAGACTTGTGAATTTGTAAAGAGATGACTTATAATTAGATCTTAAAGGAAATTTATAGGCCAATTTCTTCCCCTGAAATCTTTATAAACTTCTATCTAAGAACAAACAAAAAATTGATGAGATACAGACATGTTCCAGGGTGCATTTTTGAAATGAGTGAACATGAAGTTTTCCCTTTTTTTTTCTTTTTTCTTTTTTTTTTTTAAATTAACAAGTTGAATAATGTTTATGGTATTATTTGTTGTGCTATACTTGACAGCTGGTGTAGGTTAATATTTTTTTAATAGTCCGTTTTAAAGTTAAAGCACCTGTATGAAACAAGACACTGAGGCCTGCCTTTTGTGTTTAACTTCAGTGTCCGTTGGTATTGTTTTTTGCCATAGCAGGTTGAATAAAAAGATCCTGTGCTTCCAGCTCCTATTTTTGTATTGTATTCAAAGACCCAAAACCAGCAGCATGCATCGCTTTATTAGACAGCTTCGTTGGAGGGGAAAACTCTAGCTGACATGTCCACACCCCCAAACCCTCGACAACCAAGCTGCAAGGCTTCAGTTCCACTCTGTTTTTCTTCACAACTCAATGTTACCGGCCCGCCTGTCCCCTCCAATGAAGCCAGCGTCTCTGATGAAGTCTGCTCTGGCACCAGCTGTCACAATTTGCTTTGCTTTTGTTTTTTGTTTTTTTATTTCCTTATGTTTATGTTAGTATTCTTTAAGATAGAAGGCACAGGTGGATTGCGTTACATTTCATTTGTTCACGAATAAAGTTTTAAATTTTTGTTTTGGTCAGTTTGTTTTCTTTATTAAAACTGTTTTTTAAAAACTGGTCAGTTTAAGTTGTGAATGATAACCTTAATACTACAATCTCAGGAGGAATGTGCTAAAAGGGTTTTAAGTGTTTAGGGGGCATCCTGTATATTTTATAGAAACTTTAAATTTAGTTAATTAAGAAAGTAGCTGTGGTTATCAACAGCCTAATACTTTAGGCTGAAATGATCTTTGTTTTGTAGACTGTCAAAATTTGAAATGGGTATTTCTAAATTGTTAGAAATGATCAAAAATGGTGAACATAAATGTATGTTGTCCAAAAAAAATTTCTCACAATGACTCTTAGAATCCACTAAAGAGCATTTCAACAAATGTAACTGGGTATTAAGGGTGATGTTTCACTGCATATTAGAACATTAGAAAAGTAATATGCGACCTGTAATGATAGACTTGGGCAACTTCAATGTTGCATCCTACAGCACATCACATTTGCTTGTGTAGCAAGTCATTGAAATAATACAAATTTTTACTGTGAATAAATTTTTCATTAGAGGAACTTAACAAAATACATCAAACATTTTCTAAATGATAAAAAATTGTAACAATATACAAAAATTTGGCACGCCTATGTTCAAAAGGCTCAGATAATGGGCCTCATTCACAAAACGTGCATTCGCACAAATCTGCACGTGCGAACATCTTATGCACAAATCTGGGATCAATCAATATGTTCCTATCTGAATTTGTTTTTACTCTGCAAACAAATTTAGAACTACCTCTGACCATGCACATGCTCAAATTAATAAGCACCGGCCCCATAAAACACTTTAAACACATATTTTTCGCCAAAGGTGCACCTCGTTTAAAAAAAACAAACGCATAACAAAAACTCTTAAGACAACAAATCTACATTGGAATGTTGCAAATACGTGGACTACATATGTGAAATAATCGGAAAATGTTCACTTATATCATTCAAAAAAGGTTTTATTTAAAAAATCACTGGACTTACAATCGTACTTAAAAACACAAGACGTTTCAGTGTTCATTAGATGATGAAGCTGATTCAGGTGTTTGGATGAACACTGAAATGTCTTGAGTTTAAGTATGTTTGTAAGTCCATTGATTTTTTTTTATTATATATATATATATATATATATATATATATGTATGTATGTGTGTATATGTATGTATGTATGTGTGTATGTGTGTATATGTATGTATGTATGTATGTATGTATGTGTACATATTAGGGCTGTAACGATACACTAACTCACGATTCGATACACACAGCGATTTTTTTCAAATTTGAAAAGTGTTTTATTTAAATAACATTTATAATATTTAACTTAATGTAACAAATAACCTCAACATATATGAACACAAAAAACAACAAGCAAAATGAGTGAATAAATAACCAA
>JAPMNP010680426.1:0-14973 GCA_029874935.1 Atherina boyeri | reverse complement strand
TATGCTCTGAGATGCCGCTGGGAAAAAAATAGACTATTTTGATTTGAACATGCACAAGTTTTATTTGGATTCTGTTTTTAGGAAACATGCTGAATATTTTCACTGTATGAATGCTCGTTCTTCTTCGCAGTAACAAATTAATTTATTTGCCTTATATGACTACATTCCCAAACTCACTTCTGCTTTTTGTTTCAATGCAAATTAGCTGCCTCTTCGGTCTGAGTGACCTCTATACATCAGTCGCTCAGATTAGCAAGATTAACAGCATTGTACTGTATATCATGTGCTCACGCAGCAAGCTGAATCGCAGTCAGGACACAGTATTATCTCACTAATGCTCCTCTGTGTCTGTACATTATCCCTCTCACCTCTGTCTGCCTCTCAACCTTACATGTTCATTTTCTTCTAATTTTTTTTGCTGTTAACAGCATGGCACAAAAAGAGAAGCTCCAATGCCTGAAGGACTTTCATAAGGACACCCTCAAACCCTCACCAGGGAAGAGCCCCGGCACCCGGCCTGAAGATGAAGCTGAAGGAAAGGCCCCTCAGAGGGAGAAGTGGGCCAGTAAGCTCGACTTTGTCCTGTCCGTGGCCGGTGGCTTTGTCGGATTAGGAAACGTGTGGCGCTTCCCTTACCTTTGTTATAAAAATGGTGGAGGTAAGCCGAAGAAACGCATCCCATCGTCAAATAGAAACTTGTGATCCAACAAGAAGATGTCTTACCCCAACATTTTCTTTTTTCATGTGCATTCCCCAGGTGCATTTCTCATCCCTTACTTCATCTTCCTGTTTGGGGGTGGCCTGCCTGTGTTCTTCCTGGAGGTCGCGCTGGGACAGTACACCTCTGAAGGAGGGATCACCTGCTGGGCCAAGCTCTGCCCCATTTTCACTGGTCAGTTGAAACACTTAAACACACATTCCCACTCACAGAAAGATAAACAGAAGCTATGCATCATGTCGCAAATCTCCTCTGACAACTCCACTTAATATTTAATGCTGGGTAAAAGCCTCGTTCGTTTGAACAAGTTTTCTGCCCTGATTTTCCGGTTTCAGTCCAGCATTCGTCTTTCTGATCTTCAGAGGTGAACCTTCTTTTGTCTCCCCAAGTGCAGTTAGTTGGTTTATTTTAGGTTGGGTCAAAAATAATAGATAACAACACAAAGCTGAAATTGCTGCAGATTATCTTGTTCACATCAATAAAGGTTCACATATAGCTTAATACCAGCAGACACACATTTATGCAAATATAGATAAATGACTACAAACACTACATGCATGAACATGCTTCAAAACAGAAAGTCGCCCTTTATTATTCATTATGGTGAGTTAAATGGAGTTCTTGGTTGCCATGAAACAGAAAAGGGGGCAAACATTTTTTAGTAATATTTTTTTATAATCTTTTTTGTATGCCTTTTGGATCCATTAGTTTTGTTTAGCTCATGGGAGATTATAAATACTGCATGTCCTCAGTGACAACGTCATCACAGTCAGTGGACACTCTTGGGCCTCTTGCTGCCTTCACATTCCTCCGTTTACCTTTGAGTGACAGCTGTAGACAAGCACTCGGGCACCGCACCCTCAGCAGCTGCCGTGACACCCTTACTCATGTTCACACAGGGGAAGTCACATAAAAAAGGGAGGAAACTTTGCAGCATCTCATCTCTAGCTACTGGTGATGGACTTTGCCATTCAGAGAGTGCTAAGGCTGTCACCTGTTCATCTGCAAGCCCGAAAACTGGCTCATAACAGAACTCCCCTTTGTTTCCCAAACTTCTCTGTGAATCCACCACTTCCCTCACAGCTCGCCAGCACACAGTCAAATATACACACTTACACACACAAACACACACCTGTCACAGCACTGACGTCTCGGTCAGTTTGCGCATGGAATGCGGGAATGAGGAGGTGGGGGTGACAGAGATGATGAGTTTAAAAATACTCTGGAGTGGTAGAAGAGTACCAGGGATTTCTGTGTTCGAGTTCGTGGCAAAGTCATCTAAAAATAACGTAAATACACCAAGGACATTATAACAGTTGAGAGTCCAGTCAAGCGGGGGAGCCCCCCCCCCCCACTTTTTTTTTTAGTCAGTTGTTTAAGCCTACTTTTAAAGTTTAGATAGAACTCACCTCTGTTTATTCAGTATCATAGCCAGGTGTGTTTGGGTGTGGTCAGACATACTCTGTATTATATACAGCAGTGTAATGCTGTACTGTTATTCAGAGTTGATCATCAGGACATAATTAATCATTTTCTATAAACAGTAAAAAAAATGTGTAATTGTGTGGGAAATGGGCTACCTGTAGTGATGACTCAGCATTACAGATCTTTGCAGTCAATAAGCTCATAGTTTTGATTTCCTGTTTTGATTCATCATCACTACATTCTTCCGAGGTCCTTTTGGTTACAGAAGATTGCAATAAATAATTGAATAGACAGGGCTGGAAAACACTACGGCAATTGGAGGCTAAAAAAAAATAAACAGTTTTTCTGATCATTAGGAGGTAGTAAATTTGATATAGTATCTGGTGGATTTTTTTTCTCTGTAAAAGACAATTGTATGCTTATAAGTTTTTGCTGTGTCCAAGTTGGGAATAATCTGTTTAAAATCATCAGGTTTAAGCTAATTTATCACTCCAAAGGTACTTTATTATAGCAAGAGTTTAATTCTTCCTGCCTTCTTGCCTCATCTGCAGGTATTGGCTATGCCTCTATCGTGATTGTGTCTCTTCTGAACGTTTACTACATCGTGATCCTGGCCTGGGGACTCTACTACCTCTTTCAGTGCTTTCAGCCTGAGCTCCCTTGGGCAAAATGCAATCAGCCCTGGAACACTGAGCACTGTATAGAGGACACGGTCCGCAAGAACAAGACCCTCTGGCTGGTAGCCAATGTTACTAACTATACCTCCCCTGTCACAGAGTTTTGGGAGTGAGTATTCACTGACAGCATGTCTGCGCACACACATACAAATGCATACGCTAAAGTAACACAGCCTCTTTATCTCATTTGTGGAAAAGTGTTTGGGTAGGCACCATTCCTGCACTTTTCATATGTTAGATGCAGATCTTAGGCATCAGACTAAAATAAAATGCTAACTAAAAATCAAATTTATTCATCTGCTTTTTGACATGTTTCGAATTGATCTCAGTTCACTGTAGCAAATGCTTACAAGTTTGAGGTGTTTATGCTGTTTTTCAGCACTTTATTTTTACTATGACAAAAACAACAGATCAGCAAGAAAGGAAAACGTATGTAGCTGTTAGATTTCCTTTACTGTACTTTAATTTAGCTTCTTGTGTATATGGTCCAAAGTTGACCTGCATACTTTTGTGTTTTTGAAAATGTGAAAAATTACCATTTGACATGTCAAAAACTGTTAAAATGTTGTACTTTGTTTCCTCTGCAGACGCAATGTCCTGAGTATCTCAACTGGGATTGAAGACATAGGGCCCCTCAAGTGGGACTTGGCTGTGTGTCTCCTGGCTGTTTGGGTTATCTGCTTCTTCTGCATCTGGAAAGGAGTCAAGTCCACTGGGAAAGTGAGTGCTGAGGCGTAGATACATCCTGTACTTGTTGTGTTGCCTGGATGCTGCTTGGCTTTTGCTTTTTATTCCTGCCAGTGAGAAAACACTATCGCACAGAGAAAACCCGCATTCTTGGAAACAAGGTTAATGTTGTTAATTTAGAGACACAGGCCTCCACATTGTCCTCTGAGTTACTCCTTGGCCAGACACACTGTTGACTGTTAACACATGGGTTGCTCCTTTGCCTCGTCTTTGTTAGCGGGACAGAAACTGGGTCAATGTCAACAGGAGCAACCCTGTGAGGAAAATGATTAACCCTGTTAAGACCATTTGAAGGTTTGTTTCCTCTAATGGAAGGTTCACTTCTAGGACATTAGTGCCTTAAAATTATCTAATGTTTAACCAGATAGCAGTTCAGGAAATGAAAAGCTTGAACAGTGTACCTGCTTCACATTCCATCAGCACACACACATGTGATTCATATACTTTGTGTTGTGGGAACTCGGATTCAAATTAGAAAACTTTATTATAGCACTTATAGGTAGAAGAAGAGACAACAATATACACAAATACTCAGTCCTCAAAAATATGCATTAAACAGTTATCACTTTATAAGAATAATGTTTATTTTGTCAAGCAATTAGAAATGAGACCACAAAAATGAAAAACAAAGTCTATGTCCCACTCATATATCTCCTGATCAGATAATGTTCGTCTAATAATTTCTTTGTCTTGTCCAGGTGGTGTACATAACTGCAACTTTCCCATTTGTGATGCTAATTATACTACTGGTGCGTGGTGTGACCCTGCCTGGGGCCTCTGAAGGGATCAAGTTTTATCTTTACCCTAACCTGACCCGACTCCAGGACCCAGAGGTAAGATCAAAGATATTTACTGTCATGGTTTCCTGCTCATTTAATGCTAGTATTGGTATTTAAGAAATAATAGGATTTTTGTCTTATTTATTATTTTTTGGGTAAAATTTCAGTTAAAATTTGTATTGGTAAGTTTGACTGTTTATTATAAGTAACAGGCTGTAGGCAGAGGCCCCATAGACATTCTTATCGTGCATTAAAACAGAACAATGAGACTCACAATGTTGAAAAAGTTTTAAAATCATACATAAATCACCACTGAATATTACTGGTTAGAATGCTGTAAGTATGGTTTTTAATAAAACAAAAAAACTAAACAAAACAAAACAATAACCCTATTGTAAATTACACTATTCACAGTGAACTGCAGACAGCATCCTGTGGCTTTCAGCAGTGTTATAATGGTTAATAATACAGTCCAATATCAGGCAACAGGCAGGAAATAGCCAGATCGAAGTAAAGGAGATTTAATAGACTCATTGACAAGAAACACAAAGTGCTGCGGGAGCAGAATCCAATTAAAGTCCAAATGAACATAAATCCAAGAGTAATGATGTATTGGCAGCTTAAGGAACAGTACAAGTAATGAAAGGATCTAGCTAAGTACACAGCAAACTAAATCAAGTTTGATGACTAGAAAATGCAATAAACCAACTGGACACAGGTGAGTAGCAAAAAGCAAAATACTGGTGTAGGGAAAGTGATCATAAGCAAAACTAAATTAGATAACAACAGAAAAGCAGATTCTAAATGAAAAACAGGAAGTTAAGCTAACTTAAGTGCTAAATGACAGATAATTATGAATTAATGAAAAGCCCAAATCAAACCAGCTATTCCCGAGTACCCTGTTGGCAGAACATAACTGCACTACATGAATAAAAAACCCAGTCCAGCTTTTATCCTACTTTTCCCCTGATAAACATTTTTGCCTGCACCAAGCTGGGAGTTGGTCATCTGTTGATGATAGCGGCTCTGTTTTGAAGTTGATGTTGGCCCTCTTCCAGGGGTGGAAAAATGCACTTGGTAGCTACCTTTGGACATGTTAAATTCTTTTGATTTTTTTCTCACAGAAAATTTGTGCCAAGACATGTACATAGAAATGGTCCACACACCAAAAACCTCCTTTATATTTCACCTATATAACCAAAGCTGCAGGTTTTCTTTCATGGAGTTTGTTAATAATGTCTAACATGAGAGCCTTGTCATTGAACATGTCATCTACTCAGCTTTATCGTCTTAATGACTTTTGTCTCATCAGGTTTGGATTGATGCAGGAACTCAGATTTTCTTCTCCTATGCCATTTGCCTGGGCGCCATGACGTCACTGGGAAGCTACAACAAGTACAAGTACAACTGCTACAGGTGAGTCAAGTTTCTGCTGGGAGGAGTGGGACTGTAGTAGTGACAGCAACTCGTGTCAGAGACGGTTGCGTGAAAAGAAAATGGGAACGTTAGTTCCACCTGTGTTCATTAACAACCTCCATGACATATGTGTGACATAGGGACTGTTTGCTGCTGGGAGGCCTCAACAGCGGTACCAGTTTTGTGTCTGGCTTCGCAATATTTTCCGTCCTGGGCTTCATGGCACAAGAACAAGGGGTGGACATTGCCGATGTGGCAGAGTCAGGTACGAGGGTCTAAGGTGATGGCAGCAGTGATGGTGGGTGCTACTGCCAAAGAAAAAGGAAAAAAAAAAGATTAATAAAGACAATTGGAAACAAAAAAAAATTCAATAATTTATAAGAGATTAAGTGTTTTCTCTCAGTAAGAGGTATCGGCAATTGCACACTCCTTGAATCAAAGCCTAAAACAAACCGAATTATTCCTTAAGTGGGTAACATTCTTCCCATTTTCTGACGTCAGATAACATGGAATTGTTCTAGTGATGTGAGTTTAGCTACATGATGAACAACTGTGTTTAAAGAGCTCCTGTATCGGTCCTTCATCATTTCTACAGGTGTTCAGTGGCACCAGGTGTCCACGTGTCTCACATTCAGCCTGTTCATGCCATTTAATGGCTCCATATCTTTCTGATTAGGGGCATTACTAAGAACATTGGCCCTGTTCTGTTTGTAAATGTGAATTTGCATCCTGAGGCGATATTTCTGACCAGCAGCACTGCATGGAAAATCCAGTTCAGTTCACCAGCTGTGGATCTCACAAGGTGGACACCACCGGTTCTGTTGCTGTCTTTCTGTATTTTCTATGTGGACTGTGAAGGATATGGAACTTGTTTTGATATGCTTACTGTGTTAACCCAGACTCCTGCTATATGGAATGCTATTGTGGTGGCACGTTAGTATACATACTCCATCACATTTCTAAATACAGGACCAAATTGAATCAATTAAAACATACTTTTCTCTTTTTAGAGAAAAGGCCTGCTTTTTTGCTTAACTGTTCAATTGAGGTTCAATTGCTGACTCTGTGTCTGATGCTCTTACTTTATCCTGCTGAAGTGGTCCTTTTTGTGTAGATTATGCTAAATTAGTGTAGGATTATTGTTACTTCTCACAGTAAGTACCAACATCCAGCATGGCATTTTACAGATATGAAGTGCTTTTAGAAACATGAAGATGAACTAATGTTCAGATTTAGAGTTAATCTGATGGGGTCGGGGAAAAGGGATGTAACTATTTGATATACTGTGAATACTATACTTTGAAGATGTGTCTGTATATTTCTATGATTATATAATGATAAGAAGCTGTAGCGATAGTATGTGCAGTTATAGATATGTTATACATATCATGTTTTTTTCTGTAAGAAACACAATATGCCAAGCTGATTGCTGTTGTTTATGTTTGACCTGCATGTTAATACATACAGGAAACCATTAGCATGGAAAGGATTTTTCTATTTTATTGTGCCCACTAAGCAATAATGGCCAAGAGGGGGAAAAACATGAGAATTCTCTCATATCTTTCTTTTGGCCATAGTTGATATATATTTCCTGATTCATTCGATATATTTTTCTGACTGCCTTTGTTTGCCGTCCAAGTTGAAATCAGATAGAAGTGTTAATCATGTCGTATGCCCCTTCTCCCCATCCCCACTCTGTTTTTCCTTCAGGTCCTGGCTTGGCCTTTATTGCTTACCCTAAAGCGGTGTCCATGATGCCACTCCCAACCCTGTGGGCAATCCTCTTCTTCATCATGCTGCTGCTACTGGGCCTTGATAGTCAGGTCAGTGTTTTTACCGTCACTGATTAACTTTAGCCAGACTCCACCCAGGTCCCATGGGTTTCTTGGCTTCTGCCAGGCCTAATGTGTAAAACACATACAGTGTCTCTCTGATCCGTATCTAACAACCTCAAAGTATCAGATAACTGACAAACAAGAACAGCAACCTGTTCTAACAAAGGCATTTTACTAGCATGCTGGACTTCATTGTGTGAGCATTATGTTTAATTCCCGTAAGGTGCCACAACCTTATTTTTTTCACAAGCATTCAGTTAGTAAAAGTCATGATGATAGGCTGCAAGCAAGCCGCGTAGCTTTGATATAAAGCAGAGCTTTGATTAAGACAAGATACTCTAAGTAGACAAAACACAAGTGCACGCCCGGGGGATTCTCCAACTATATCACATTTCCTGCCTCCAAGTGTAATTCTACCCCGTACTAAGTCAGTCCTGCACATGGCCAGCTACCCATCTCAGCCAAGTGCGAGATCAGGCCGATGCTCTAAATTTGAGTACATGTAAATGCTCATGCAAGTGAAGCTATTTCCATGAGAGAAATGGGGCCAGTGTGTGTTTGTGTGTATTTGTGTGGGTTGGTGGGTGCATTTTATGACCATAAATTTCATGCAAATTTATAATCCTCAATGCCATATATTGTTTATGTCAATTACACATACATGCCAATGTTATATAAGGGGTTTTTGTTTGGTATTGCACAACAAAGGAACATACTCTTGGTGCATCAGAATACTGCACTTTAATTCTAGGCGCTTTTAATAATTTTCTTATGACTTTATGTAGTTCAGAAAGCAACGCTGAAAAATGAGAGCAAGAGTTTGATAGAAAACACTGTTGTTTTGTTTCTGTTTTGCCTTGCTAGCAACAAACCAGTGTTGCAGAGAGAAGCCTTGTTTAAATTCTCATTACTGTGCAACAAAGACAGCCCTCATTCTCTAATCACTGGCTTGTGGAGACAAAGCAAGAGCTGCTTGCACACAGAAAGAGACTTTTTTTTATTACAATGAGAACTTAATAGTTGCTTTTGTCTCCACAGTTTGTTGAAGTGGAAGGACAGATCACCTCTATTGTGGATCTCTATCCATCCGTCCTCAGGAAGGGTTACCGCCGAGAAATCTTCATAGCAGTGATGTGCAGCATAAGCTATCTCCTGGGACTTGCCATGGTAACAAAAGTAAGTTCACCAGCAGTCACTTCAGAGTCTCTGGACTCTTACTTTGCTGCTTATTGTGTTTAGAAAAGGAAAGGAGACTGTGTGTATTTGGATCTACCACAGAGATAACACCACAAATTTTCCACATGCCTGTTTGCTGCTGCATTGTTACAACCAAATAAGGCTTCCTACCACATTCAGTGGCCACATCCTGCATGTGTGAATGGAAAGATTTGGAATGCTGTTTTCCATTTAGCAGTTAACCGTGCTTCAATGACATCTCAGCACCTGTTGAACTCTGCCTTTATTGGTTGAGTGCCAGTATTCTTGTGTCCTACTTTCAAAATCTGCTTTATGCTCCCTTCTATCTGACTTTCTTTCTTGCCACATACCTCAAAGAGATAATTAATGGAGCTTTTTATCTGTTCTCTTTTCCAGGGTGGCATGTATGTTTTTCAGCTCTTTGACTACTATGCAGCCAGTGGTGTGTGCCTTTTGTGGGTTGCATTCTTTGAATGCATTGCAGTAGCCTGGGTTTATGGTAAGTGGAAGCGACTGTATCTGTATCATTTTAAGTAATGATTCACAAGAGTTTTAAAGAATAGACCAAAGAATCTCTATTGAGGCAAACAAAGGTGTGGGTGTTTTACAGGACAGTAATAAATAAGTTTAACTGCAGTGCTGTGTTGAGGTTGCGAGGAGATGGGGATAGAGTTAGCCCCCGGCCGGTGATTGGCTGTACAGAGCTACCTCCCACCAGATTATATCCTGTCATTATTGATGAAGCAAAAATAAGAAACCCAAACAGAAAAGTCTGAAATGAAATGAAAGCCGATGTTACATTGTAGTGTTGAACGCTCTCATGGTTGTAAAACCCACAGAAAAATCTTCTCTGGGACTTTTTGTTGTATTAGAATGGAGGTTCTGTCCCAAATATCACTAGCTGGAGAAAATGTAGGAAATGTCATAAAACTTTGGAGGTATTTAATTTGCTTTCATTATTTTGGTAATTTTTTTACTTGTCAGAATATTTGCCCATTAATAACTGAAAGAAAACCTTATTAGAAACAGAATTGATTAACAATTAGAAATTTAAAGTTACCACAAACAAAGAAATCTAACAACCATATCCAAGTATAATACACACTACACTAAATTACTATAATCAATAGTCAGTCAACAAGATAAGTAATGACCTACTGAGACAAAGTGATGACTGTTTGCAATATGTAAATACATTTATATATAGAACATGACCTTGTGGAAAGATATGCAGCAATTTATAGTTAACACAGATAAGGACTCATAAACCTATGAATCTATGCAGGTAGATTTGAAGGTTGTTCTACAATTAGAAACAATGTTCAGTGGACATCATTTGGCAGAAACATACAGCATGTAGTCACTTCATTATTTTTTTTTCTTTGTGTTTGATAGGAGCTGACAATTTCTATGACGCAGTTGAGGATATGATTGGCTACAGACCAAACCCATGGATGAAATGGAGCTGGACCATAATCACTCCTGTCCTCTGCATGGTGAGAGATCAGTGTTATTTTATTGTAGGGTAGAGGTGGTGCTGATGACATGTGACAAATGGTGATGATTGAACTTTCCAGGTCATAGGGGGAGCGCTAAACGTGGCATGTGTTTGTTTTTCAGGGCTGCTTTGTCTTCTCCCTTGTGAAGTACAAGCCCTTGACCTATAATAAGGTTTATGAGTACCCTGACTGGGCCATTGGCCTGGGCTGGTTTTTGGCCTTGGCCTCCATGATCTGCATCCCCATGGTGATGGTCATCAAGATCCTGCAGTCTGAAGGACCTCTAATTGAGGTGAGTTGGTGAAGTATTTCTAAAGGAAACTTTCTTGCAGAGAATAAGATGAAAAGTACCCGAAATATAAATCAAATGAAGACCAAATAATGACTTCACTAACTTAAAAAAGAGGTGTTGTTCTCAAGCCTCAGTTTTGGTGCTTTAACTATGGCATATGTTTTTTTTTTGTTTTTTTTTATCTAGCCTAAAGGGACCACATTTAAATGAGACTGATTTCCCTTGAAAACCTGCACACATTATACTATCAAATGCAACTTGCAAATTGAGTTTCTGAACAAACTCAGCCACTCCTTTACTTAAGAGTTCTTGCTATGTCTATCGAAACGTCACACATTATGTTAGATTAACATAGCTCAAATCTTTGCACATGCACTCCAGATGTCTGCCATTTCAAACTTAATAACTGACATTTAGAATCTTAACTAGCCCCGTTTCGAAAGATCATTAGCCTAATGTTTCATCTTTTCCCTCAGAGGATCAAAGCAGTGGCAGCACCGGCGAAGTCAGGCGTGAGCTCTCGCCCGAAAGAGTACAATCTGAAGTGCAGCGAGCTGACACAGCCCCTGGACCCAAACGGGAACAATGGCTTGATCAAGCCCACCCTCACCATTGTGGAAACAATGATGTGAGCGCTCTCTGTGAGAGGAATAAGATTGATGTGCTTTCTGTGTTATTATATTTGCTAACTTTGATAAGGGTAGGTTTACATTGTCAAATATATGCATTTTAGAGATACTCTGGTTTCATTTCTATTAAGAGAGATATATATTATTGTAATTTTTTTCTCTTGTAATTTTTATTTTTTATTTTTTACTCTATTGATATTGTTAATGTTACAATTGTTGCTGTAGTTGGCACTGATCTCAGTTTAGGCAGTATTTTCAGATAGAACCTGTTCAATGTTTACTACCTTTCTGTTGATTCCGGGGAGATGAGGAATTTGCTATGTTTTGGTGTAATAGGAGGGAAAACAAATAACTTCTCAAAAATTCAGTTAAGAAAATGGTCAATTAACCATGAGAAACATAAAAAATAATAGCCTCACATGATCTTATCGCCCCAGTTCACTTCTCATTTCTTCTTGTCGTTTCTTATACCACAGTGAAAATGAATGTACCTCTCCTAGTGACAGACGCGACATCTCGTCGAGTACATATCTAACATATTATGTGGCAACACAGTGTGTAAAGTTAATCTTGCTTAACATCCTTTCAGTTACATGTGGACAAGGCCTTGGTCAAATACTGTGAGAAATGCATTCAGAAAAAGATTTATCCTGGAAAAAATCCACAGTTTAGACAATAGTAAATGGGGGAAAAAAACAGCTAAGAAAGAAAAAGTAAGGAGAAAAGGGAAGTGGCATTTTTAGAGTATTTGTACACTGCCTGTGTGACTACTATAGTCAACCCCAGTGCATTTATCGAAACCTCTCTTTGCACTTTATAAGTCGTTTCACCTTTTATTGTAGTATTTGTTTTTATTGTGCAAGGTATTGCACTTACATTTGCAACACATTTCAGGAGGAAATATTTTTAGATTCTAACTTTTTTGATATAGTAACTTTTGATATAGAATATCTAGTTGTCTCCTTGCTAAGACAATGGTTTAAACAGAGTAGAATTATGACATCAAATACTCTGATTTATAATTTTTAGTGGGATCTGTGAGAAGATTACATTAAAACTTAATTTTTTTCTAAACAACCTGACAGCTTTCTCCATTGTGCTCATTTCAGTAGCAGGCATGCTCGACAGAAATACCACTTTACGGTTTATTATGTCCAGTTATATTTGTAATGTAGAATGTGAATTGTTTGTAAATCACATATGCCTTTTTGTAACAATTTTTTACTGTATGACATCTGATCATCATGGATTCATTGTTTTACTGAAAGCTCACCAATGGGTTTTCTAAATATAAATTATTGTGAGTGAGCTGCACGGTGGTGTTGTGCGTTGTTTCGGTCACAGCTAGCCTCACAGAAAGAAGGTTCCCGGTTCGAACCTCGGCCGGGACCTTTCTGTGTGGCAATCTCCCCGTGCATGTGTGGGTTCTCTCCGGGCACTCTGGCTTCCTCCAACAGACCAGAAACATGCATATTAATTTGATTGGTGTTTCTAAAGTCTCCCTTGGAGTGAGTGTGGGTGTATCTGTAATGGACTGTCGACCTGTCCAGGTGTACCCCACATCTCCCCTGATAACAGCTTGGTTGGGCTTCCCCTCCCATAACCTTGCATTGAATTAAGTGGGTGTAGATTGATGGAAGCATTGTGAGCCCTTGTTACATTTCTCAAGTGTGCAATGATAAAATGAAGCATGATGACTATAATGAATCAACTGGCCTTGTAAGATACAAAATCTTAAGGAATTGTTTTCCTGAAGCATGTACAGGAGCCACCACAGTACCTTGCTGCTTGGCCTACTTGGAAATTGAAATGTACCAAAGTATTTTTGTCTCACATTTATCCCCCTCAAGATGCACATTGCATAATTTCTGTATAGATAAAATAAACTGAATTTTCCTTGGATTTATGTGTGTATTGTCTTAATATTGATTGCTTTGTGAAATGTATACATCATTATTTCCTGCAAAGTGGTGAAATGTTAATCTGATACTATGAGTAACATGTTCTTTGCTAGAAACACCTGCACAATTACCTGATAAAGTGGCAACCAAGTCATTAATTATAAGCTGAGTCAAACTTTCACATCTTTGAGACTATAATGAATATAAATGACATGTTAGAAACTTACACATCTCATGCTTGCCAGTGAATCTTTATAGGACGAGTTGAATACTAAAATATTGTTTTTTATCACAGTGGAATTGTTGTAGACTAGTTTTTCTGCTATGGTTGTTACCTGCAAGTATATTGTTTTGAATTGAAAGACATCTTGAAAACCACAATGAAATGAGTTGGTTTGTTGAAGATTTTAAATGGGATATATTATGGGAAAATTAAATTAGACAGTTTCTGTGTCCTGGAGCATATTTTTGGATGTCCAAAAACACTGCCCCAATCATTTGCTTTAGGCCCTCAAGGTCAACCATCTTATTCAGTGGCTGAGACTTGCAGCATATTTTTACATCACACTCCCAGTTTAGAGAAGAAATATCCAACCTTGTCATCTTCATGTCCACCTAACTTAAAGTGTAAAGTAAAACTTTAGGTTGCTTTTTGACGAGATATTTATAGTGAATTCTGATCTGCAGTTGCATAGCTCTCTCAACTCCAGAAAGCAGCTAAATATCAAAGTCACCAGGTGATTTATGTTCTATAATCCTACAAGAAAATGTAACTCCTAGAATATATTTTTGTTATTTATTCCCCGCCACCACCCAGTTGCAAAAATGTATATTTCAAATTTGTAACTGAATCAAGCAATGGATAACCGTGAAGCCCAGAATATATGGGGCAGACATTTTTTTTTATTTTTTTTTTTTATTATTTATACATATTAATGAACATTTTAACAAATGTAAATATGCCAGATTATATTATTATTATTATTCCATCTGCAGACCCCCTGGCAGGTTGATGTTAAGCATAAGATAGTAAAAACATACACTATATAGCCTACAGACTACGCACAGAGACAAGGACAAGTACAGATTTCACTTGTTAGAACAAACAATAGAAAGAGTGGACAGCAAAGGACAATATGGAAAACAGTTACGGAAAAGCATAGACTGTATTGCACAAACCCCAATATTGCACATGCCCTGACAGACCTAATATTGCATTGACCCATACTGCACCATTATATATTGCATATTGACGTGACAGGATTACATTAATTCTAACTGAAGTATATTATATACGAGCTGGCTGTTGCACTCTATGATGCAACATAAATAATAGCAAGATAATATCCTAAAGATGAATCAGCATCAACTGTCCAGATCCGAACTCTAGATAAGGGAAATGTAAGTATTTTGGAATAAAAATTAGTTACACCCTGGTTTAGTGTGTGGTAGTCTGGGTTGTGTATGCTAGTGCAAACTCTCAGGTTGAGTGAGTGATTTGTTTTCATTACTTCACTCATCTCTTTGCAAAGATCACTGTTTACTTTATGCTGTCATGTGGTAATAATTTGTTTCAAAGGTTAAGTGCTACTGATTTCAAAAGCTGCAGACCCTGTGGAAGAGAGGGAATTACTTCACACCCTAAAACTTAATGGTGTAAAAAGAGGTGCAAATTAGTGGAAGGAGCTGTTGTAGTGTATGTGGTGTTTTACCTATTGTATGTCTGAAATTTCATTGTGCCAACCCGCATCTCTTCTTTAAAGAGCCCATATAGAATAACTTTTAATAGAATAACTTTTGAAATATAACCATTTGCATTCAAAATAACATATTTGAGCTGCATCAGCTTCCCGGTTGT
>JAPMNP010680386.1:4299-15682 GCA_029874935.1 Atherina boyeri | reverse complement strand
TTCTTACTTGGTGATGGTAAGCTAGCTAGCTAGTACTAGCGTAGCCACAGCTGCCCTGGGGCAGACTGACAGAAGCAATGCAGCCATTCTGCGCCATCGGCCCCTCTGACTACCACAATCATTCATACATCATTCATACTTATTCATGCACCAGCGATGTTTTTAAGGAGGGTGAAGTGTCTTGCCCAGGGACACAACGACGGTTTAACTTTGCCGGGAGCGGGGATCGAACCGTCTATCCTCCGATCATTGGCCGACCTGCTCTACCAACTGAGCTAAAATGTCGACTGAGTTTCACTCATCAGAGTGAAAATAACTCTTTTAACTGAGCTGAAGTCAGGAGAATCCCACTTCAATTAGTGTTTTTTGTCATTATTTTACAAATTGACTGGCGCCAGACATCCTAATTCACTGGACATGATGAAGAAGACGCATAGGCTACTTGCTACTGTAAGATCTCACAGCTGATGATATCAGCAAAAGCTATGCCAGGAAGTCAAGTAAGCTGTCAGAGGAGCTGAACAGGACTGTAGGCACAGTTCTGGGAAAGGATATAAGAGTATTTCTGCATCATGTAAAGCCCTAAAAACAGAGCAGCTTTAATAACTCTAACATGAAAAAAAAGGAAAACAAAAAAAAAAGGGAGAAAACACAAACAGACTTCCTATGTCAGCTTGCCAAGCCAGTTGTGTCCTAGAGTTGATGTAGATGGGAGTGAGTTCATCACTGCAATACATGCATAATCAGACATTTTCAGAAGAAGTAAGACCAAAGCAGTCACATAAAAATGGAAAACATTTTAAAATGACAATTTCATTATTCGAAAAAAATTTAAATGTACACATCTGGCTTTCAGTGTCATAAAATTTAACCTTTTTGATTTTGTGAACATGCATGCTCAGAAAAAATGAAAAATCAAGTTTCCATAAATGCTACATGCTAACATTGTCCTTGCTTCCATTTTTATTTACATGAAACTGTCTGAAACATTATTTTGCACATGTTCACAAATGCTAAGATGGTGGTGAGAGGAGATGGTATCTGAAGTTGTGCTACAGAAAATCACACACAAATTTTTTTTTGAGTCCAATCAGATCTTGCTCTTTGAGCAATTCAATCTAAATGCTGCTTTTTAAAACTGTCTTCACCTCTTCCTGACACCAGAGGAACCTAATCAGAAGTATTTTTCACCTCATTTCTCAATATCTAGACACCAGGGGTCCTAACCAATCCCCTACATGTCAATGCTCTACCAGAAAAACAAAACAAAAAAAACCCCATCTAATTTAATTCTTGTATATCAGTGCATTTTGTTAAATTTCCATTTTTTTTTTCATTAAAGTTCTTGCTATACATTTTTTTGTAAGGATGGCCAAGCCAGACAGCTGCTCGTCTATAACTAAAGACATAAACGAGCACCTGGTGGGGGTTTAATTCCCAGTGACATAGGGCACATTTGCAAAACCCCTGAAAGCGACTGTGCACCAACACTCCTTATCCAGATTTGCTGAGACTGATCGCTTCATCCAAGATAAATTGAAGAATATTCTGAAGAAAAAGTGTGCAAACCTTACTTCCAAGAGGCTGGTAAAGGTGATTTAACCAAATTCTGGGAAAATGCTCTGAACATCTGATTAATGGGCTATTTCAGTATTGTTTTACACAGCTGTTGGGAGTGTCAGACTCTGAGTCAAATTAAAAAGGGTTGTTTTTTTTCTATTACATAGTTGGAAGAGTTTCTGTAAACCACACCAAAAGCAAAAAAAAAAAGGACTTTCGTTAATCTATCCAACTTCAGTTTCTTAAAATACCCAAACTATTTCAAATAACTGATTGCACCTTTTCAATCTGTTACTTACTAAATGAAGTGACGCAGAGCTCAAATACCTAATAAAAACACAAATCGCTGTTCATTTCATGATATGTGATGTCATAATCAAATGTTCCCATCCATTAAGAGAACCATTGTTTGTTTTCGTACATGTGATCCATGATATACCTGCAAGGCTTGTATCATTGTTTCCTGTCCTAACACGCTGAGGAAAAGTGAAAACTGGTGAAAGTGAAATGTGAACCACTCAAATGAGACCTGTGTTGTTATTTCTGCAATTAATCAAGTGCAGCAAATGTTTGCACAGTGCAAAAAAACAAAAGTAAAATTGTCCAGACACCATCCTAAAATGATGTGTCATTTGGCTGCAAAATGGGACTGCAGCCAGGTGTGGAATGCTTCATCAGGGTATTGATTGTGTATGGATTCTACTTGATAAATGAGTTGGTTTAATTCTGACATGGCACCTGATTTGCAAAGAGAGTAACATTTTAAGTAACCATATCACTCGGGTCATTGTTCCTTTAAAAGATTGCTGTTACCTTTTATGAATTAATATCCCAACCGAGTCATTCTTGCTTTAGCCTGTGAGGCAGATTAAAATTCATTGTTCCTTGTCATGCATTTTGGGATATTTTGTTATTGAAACAGTATCTTTCATTATTACCTGTCATTACTATGTGTACACATTCATTATATGCATGTAGTGTATCATCTATCAGCCTATTTGTGTAACGCACAGTTTGGCCAGAGGTGATTACGGAGGATTACGCTGAGCCAAAATCTCCTGATGTGCTCTGTGTCTGCATGATGTGTTTCTGTCCTAAAAAGCCACTGATGACTTGAGAAGCAGCATGTGTCAGCACAGGTTTGTTTGCATGTTTGCTGTTTTGTCAGAGCCAAACCCAGACAGGTTTCAGAGGTACTCAAAACAACACAGGTCCTCACTTGGGAGTGTGCATGCTGTTAACAAGATTACAAAAGAGTCTTAAAGCCTTTTTGTCTACACAACTCACGGCAAACATTCAAACAAGCTCCGAGGGGAGAAGAGAGCAGTAGAGGAGAAAGTGGCAGAACTACTTTCACAATTTCCTGATTTAGTATTTCACATATTTGTAGAGGTACTGAAAGAACACTGACTGCAACTGCAACTCAGAATAGTTGAGAGAAGTTGAATTGACCTTTCAGGCAATAGCAGATAGCACAATCTTTTTCCCTCAAAGTGTTGGGAGTTACTTCACCAGCTCTGACCCACGGAGGTGACGACAAAACATGATGTTGATCTTTTGTTGTTTCATTTTGCTTATATCTCAGGTTATACAGTGCGGATGGGAATTTGATTACCAAAATAATCTTCAATGAAGTCGATGCAACATAAACAAGACTTGATTTTGCTGACAGTTCATGTAAATATTCAGATTCAGAAAAATGACAATGTTCCAAACAAAAGTAAAATTTTTACTCACAAATCAAAGGGTTTGGCCACAAATAGAAAATCTGCTTTTTATGTGTTTGTAGTTTTATCTTAATCCAAGGCACATGCTTGTATTAATATGAGGTGACCTTAGCCTGCATCAGGAGATCAGCAAATTACATTTAGCTGTTTTCTGTTAGTTGCTGCATCAAAAAAGAAAAAAAAAAGAAAGGAACATTGAGATAAATGAGTGGGACACATTCTCCTAACCGGCAAGTATGGTCCTAGAGAGCCACAGTGCTGCTGGTTTTAGACGCTTCCCTGTTTCAAAACACCTGATTCAAATGAACGAGTCCCTGAGCAGAACTTGATACGCTGTTGGATCCATTATAGATTGAATCAGGTGTGTTGGAGCAAGAAACATCAAACACGTGTAGGGTGGTGCCTCTCTAGGATTGACATTGCCTACCCCTTTTTTTAACCATCTCAGAATTGGCCAAAATGTCTTATACACACTTTTGAAATAATGTAAAACATTTAGAGGATATCAAAACAGAGAATAGGATCCAGTGTATTATAAAAATAAAGTCTCTTTAATAGTTATTCTTATTTCTTTCACAAACACTTGCATTATTTTCCACAGACACATTGAGAAGGGCATGATTCTATAGATGAAAGTGATGCATGTAACCCAAAGCTGATTTATGACAAAGACGTCTGAACACAGTTCCATTTGTTAAACTGACGAACATATGAGATTGTGCTGCTGAGATGGAATTTAAAGGGTTCACATAAACAGTCAGTGACTACTGATAGCCTTTTGGACCAAATTTTAACTAAAGAAAAACAAAAAAACTCTCTTTTACTTTCTTTAACTGGAATGTTCAACCATAATCTCACAATGTGACTCTCATTGTATGACACAGAAAGCTTAACAGTCCAAAACAACTGAACTAAAGCGAAGTGTGACTAAACTGAAAGTTCTAGAAAAACTTGCTGGCCTCCTTTTTGGTTTCTATTAAGCATTAGATATAAATAGTTAAGTTCATCCTGCAGAATGCTTTGTCTGATGACATGAGCATATCCAATGAATAGCCTTATTTGTAATAATCATTTCAAGAAATAGGTGGACATCATATTTAGAAAAATAAATATATTAAGATCTCTGAGTGCAATCATGTTCCCACAATAATCCTACTGGTGATAGGTGTTGTAAAGAGTAACTTCTCTCAAACTGAAACTTCTCTCAAAAACATTTCTTGTGCCTCCATGAGTATTACTGTAAGTTATCTTTATGCCAATGCAAAAGTTTAATATAAAGTTGAAAAATATTTTGTACAATATTTACATAGAACCTTCATAATTTTCTTTTCATTTGTTGCTCTTATTGCCTTGTAGCATTGTCGTAACTACTCGGATGCTAAAAGTTTTCATGCACAGCACTTCTCAATTAAGTTCATAAATATTATGACAATTAAACTATAAAATGGATGTGGCCTTCTTCATGATAGAAACATCCAAATCAAAATACTGGTCTATTGAAGAGATAATTGCAATGATGAAAAAAGCAAAAAGAGCAACTTCATGTACAGTAAGAGCTGTAGTTCTTACAGAAAGAATTGTAAACATTCATGTAAACAGTGTTTTTTTATGGGTGGGTTGAGGCTACAGACAGCTGAGTATCAGATGTTGGAAATCTGCCTGAGCTTTCTGTTCACAACCTGCACTTTGTCAGCTTTTATTTTCAAGGGTATTTCCACATCCGATCTTTTCTTCCTGATCTTTTTAAACCTCTTGCAGCATAGGTAAGATGTCAGAGTGACAACGAGGGAGAACAGCCCCAGACATGTAACTGAAAGAGCAATGAGGACAGGTCGACAGGGGAACAGCTCATACCTCACAGGGCCATCTGTCATCTGGCCAATGTACCAGGGCTTCTCCTCCACCTCTATCTCAGCCTCTCTGGTCAGCAGACTTTGGATGTAACTCTCGTTACTCACTGTTTCATTGACAAAGAAGTTAACCATGACTGTTGAGTGAAGTGGTTCTGGTTGGCCATGATCACTGACCTTCACCAGAAGGCTGTAGAGGCCCCTGTTGCTGAGTTCCCTCTTTAATGTGATATTTCCTGTTTCTGGGTCGATGGCAAATGATCCTGGCTCGCCACCTTTTCTTTTAATGATGCTATAAGCAATCACCGCATTCATGCCTGTGTCTTTATCCACGGCATACACCTCTGTGATTGATGTACCTGGTGTTGTATTGGGTAGCACTAGCATGTAAGACTGGTTGGACTGAGGGAAGAGGACAATTGGTGGGTTATCATTCACATCCAACAACAGCACAGTCACCATAGTAACAGAGGAGAGTGCAGGCTCCCCGCCATCAACAGCTTCAATCCACAGCAGGTATGTCCCTTGTTGCTCACGGTCAAGTGACGTCTTGGCCCTCAGCGCCCCTCGTCCTGTGTCTATCAAGAAGATATCACTACCATTGAGGATGGAGAGAGCCACCCAGCCATTTTCTCCAGCATCAGGATCTGTCACTGAGAGGACACCAATCTCACCATACCCTGGGAAGTTCTCAGGCACAAAGAAAGTAAAGTCCTTATTGATGAAACGTGGATTGTTATCGTTGCGATCTAGCACAGTCAGCACCACCGTTGCAATTGACTCTCTCCTGGGTATTCCCTGATCCACTGCCCTCACGATGAACCGATATTTCTCCTTTTCCTCGCGGTCCAGCGAAATGCTCACAGTCAGGACACCTGTCACTTGATCCACAACGAAAATCTCAGGGGCATCACCTCCAAGGAGGTAGATTACTTCCCCTCGATTTTCACTGTCCTGGTCTGAAGCTTGGAGCTGGGTTAGAAATGTATTTGGCAGATTGTTTTCCTCAATTGATATTTCCACCAAAGACTGTAGAAACACAGGTGCATTATCGTTCTCATCCAAAACCTGAACCTTAAGAAATGTTTTAATGACAAGGCCTCCAGTGTTGTTAGCAACCACAATTAACTCGTAATCCTGTGTCTTCTCGTAGTCCAAGGGCTCTGTGGTTTCCAGTAAGTATTCATTCTTGAAAAGCTGATAAGGGACAAGCCTGAATGGACCAGACCCTTCCATGTGACAGTCCACCCTTTGGTTCATATCAATGTTTTTAATGGTGAAGAAAGCAATTGGAGAGAAAGCTGGCTCAGACTCTTTTAACGTCACCACTCCATCTTTTTCTGGTGCAATGTACCGAGGTATGACAGCAGGAGGTCCACTAACAACTTTGATTACATGGACAGTAACAATAGCAACTGCAGGAATACAACCAGGTCCAGTGGCCAGAACAGTGAGTTTGTAAAATGAGGCTGTGCCAGTGTCTATTTTCCCAGCGAGTTTGATCACCCCTGTGATTTTGTCCAAATGGAACAAGCTTCTGGTGTCCCTTGGCACGCGTTCACTGTAAGCATAGCTGATCTGAGCATTAGCACCGAGGTCAGGGTCAACAGCATGCAGACGGGCCAAATGTGCTCCTCTGGTGGTATTCCCATGAAGAGTGACATTAATTTGTGATTCTGTGAATTGAGGGCAGTTGTCATTCACATCTGTGATGACAATTTTCAAAGTAGCTGCTCCAAGTAGAGGAGGGGTCCCGCCGTCCTCAGCGATGATGTCTGTAAGGTATTCATCCTGCTTTTCTCTGTCCAAAGCTTCTGTCACGATAAGGAAGGGGGTCAGCTCACCTCCCTCATTCTCCTCAACATCCAGTGTGAACACGCCGAAATCATTCACAAGCCAGTAGGTCTGGACACCGTGAGAACCCAAGTCTGGGTCAACCGCAGACTGCTCCACTGTGTAACGAGCATTGATTTGTGTGTTTTCTGGGATGAACATGCAGATTTCATCAGTGGGGAACTTGGGCCTGTTGTCATTCACGTCCTCAATGAAGATCCTAACTTTCACAAGCTGGAAGTACTGCTGAGGCAGCACAAACACATCCAGAGAGAGGACACATGCCTGTCCCTCAGAGTTATCGGGACAGAGGGTCTCTCTGTCAATCTCTGTAGCAGATGTATAAAGCTCCCCAGTGGTGTTATTTAGATACACATACTGATCACTGACCTTCTTTTGTGGGAGATTGAATAAAAAGGGGGGTTCCACGGTGAAATCCAAATGTAAATCTACTCCAATAGCCCCTATGAAAGTCCCCTTGGGTAATCCCTCTTTTATCTTATAGACGAGCTGTTTTGCTTCGCTGAAATTTGCAAAACAGCAAGGGGGGTTGGTGTACAGCAAGAGGATACAGAATCCCTGTAATAAAACATAATTGAAGATGATTTAGTTTGATAAAAGAGTTACAAATTAATATGAAACAATGAAAAAAGTAAAAAGATTACAGTATGCCTGAAAATATATACCATTATATTGTGTTATCAGTCTCAGATATTGTACACTTGTGATTTGAGCTGGAATCATCAACTATTACAATTATGCAACTCCATCAGAATTATGAGCCATATGAGTTTGCTTAAATCAATTCATAAAGTTAGATTTGTAAAGAGTTTACAGAAAACACATCAGTGTAAAATATGATAAACAATAAATAGATAATAAACAGAACATAGAGCAAGTCCCTCCTCTTTCTATTATGATGTAAAACATTGTTTACAATACAACAACATGGATTTGTGGTTGTGTCAAAGTGATTTCAGTCAATAAAACAAATGATCATAAAACTTACCCATATTCTCCCTCTTTTGCTAAGGCTGAGGTGTCTGCTGTTGAGCATGTTTATGTCCTGGTCCAGCACTTTCCACTTATAGCAGGAACAGTAGCTGCTTAAGTAACCCGGGCATTTTGAGCTTTGAGCTGTGCAGACCTCTGCTGAGTGCTATGCCTTATTTCTATCTGCCTTGAACAAGTCATTCATCCCAGTGCAGGCTCAGGACACTCCCACCATATGCAAATCAGTCCCCGGTGCCATCCAATAAGAGACGATGGCCAGAGGGAAATCTTGAGTTTGCAGATTCGTCTTTCATGCATGCTATGAGAGTGCATCTCCACACACCTGCACTTTCTACACACACCCATGTTGTCATAGGCAGCTGCATACCTTGTATTCCTGTTGCAAAATGAAAGCATATGATTATCAGCTGAGCTTATGATGGCACGAGGGACTGGGCAAGACATAAAATGTCCAGAGCCAAGAGATTATTTTAATCCAGCAGTAGTTAAAAACATTACAAATAATAAAAAAAAGATAGAGCACATGATCACAGAATATGCTTGATGAAACATTTATATTTGTAAAGTTCTGAAACTCTGATTTGTTATTTCTTAATATATACATATTTCTACACAGAAGAAGAAACAACACATCAATAATAGATAGGCAAGTTACAAACTCTACGGTTCATTTGTTTGTGGCATTTGCAATAGTGTGCGCATAAAAGTAATAAAAATAAATAAGAATATCATAAACAAAGCCTGTGGAGAGGTGACCGTGGCATCATAAGTGGTTCTATGGTTTCACTCTGGATTGAGCCTCTAACTAAATCAAGCCCCTAATCCCCATGTGTTCTAAATGCCAGGCCAGCTGTTTGCTAGGATTGGAAGCATACTGCTCAGAGAAATTGAGTGATTGAAGTTCTCTGGACAAGGGCAGATTGAGACCATCACTCACACTCATTTTCTCTCATACTGTGCTAAATATCTGCTGCCATTCCTTATTATCACAAGGGTTTAGCTGATGGACAGTCTACAGATGGCAAAATTTTGCATTTACTATTCACACATTTTCTTTGTTTCTTGATGAGTTTTCAGAGAAAAATGTGAGAATTCATAAGAATATCCTTGTAGGGTACACAATATACTTCAGTAACAGAGGTTGCAGTGCATTATTTGTGATAAATGAAAAATCCATCTTGCCTCCTACATCCAGAATTTGTCTGGCCCACACATTGAGAGCTCAGTCATATTTCTGCAAACACAGAGTTAAGGTGCGGTGGGCTTTTGAGTGAGTGAAATGAGCTGATCAGAGAAATACGATTCATGTAAGCACTGCCTTAAGACGCAGAGGGTCAGATATCGTAACTCTAGATTAAATTGGGTCAGTTAATGTGTTTGGACATAAAACTACAAGATAATAAAAAATGACCACAGATATGAGTTCTGTTTTGGGGATGATTTTGTCAATCTAGTTGGATAATAGATGTGTATAAAACAAACTGTAATAGTAAAGTGTTATCTTATAAAAAGAAATCAGAAATGTAAAAAAATAAGTTGACATATGTTAGTCTTGAATATCCCACAACTGAAAATGCAGGAAAATGCAGTGAGAGAATGAAACCACACCATCTAAGGTAATAGGATAGCCCTTTTTGTGTGGGACTGCACAACCCTTTTCAGCCTCCTTCCTTATCCTACATGTCGAGATGCTGCCCCATGTTTGGATTAACACTGTTTTTTTTAAAACATTAGTGCTGCAAAGGATGATGTGTTGCCTTTTTATTGTTAGATATTTTTGTTCAGTTTGAAAAGAAGGAAAATTGTGACATGAAATGACACGGTACATTTGGCCTTGACAAAAGTGTGTTTCAAAAGAAGAGATGTGCCATTCTTTGGATGCTTTTCTGTTGAAACTCAGGGATGATTGCAAGACAAGGTAACAGCTGCTGAAATAACCAGCATTTACCACACTGTGCAATCCTCCAAATCACACAGGCCAGCAAACTGTGGTATTAAACTTGCACCTGTCGTATTTCCTGTTTCAGAGATTTAAAAAAACCCACACACAAACCTAAAAACAAACAAACAAAAACAACCTATTCTTTTAGAAAAAAAAGGGAACTCAGAAGTGCAGTAAGCTAGTGGTAACAGAAAAGTTGCATTCGAATGAATTATGCAGATTTTGTGGCTTGCCAAAGCAAATACTTGAAAATGTCTGTTTAATGAGTAAATGCTCAAGTGAGTCATACTTCCTTCATACTGCTTGTTTGGGCAATACTATATGATAATTTAATGAAAATTATGTTTTAGTAAGGCCCTTATTTACAACCCACATGATTGTTTTGAATACAAAACAAACATAAGTGACATGGTTTGAGCAATTAAGTTGTTAGGACTACGTCTTTTTGTGGTAATTATTAGAAAAGAACCACTTTTGAGATGTGTAAATCCTGTAGCACTGTTAAAATTGATAAAAGTGTGTTACCGACAAAGCAGCACAAGGCATTATAAAGATAGCATACTATTTTCAAGGGGAAGTTTCTACTAGTCAAAATGTAGCTAAGAAATGGAAATGAACAGGAACAGAACAGATTAAGCTGAGAATGTTATATTAGTAAAACTAAGAACTAGGAAGCCTTGAATGGCAACATGAGGCTTAAAAAAAATCAACAAATTGTTATTGAACAACATGATACTTGTGAGATGATTGATGGAAATAAAGTGATGAAGGACAACAGTAGTCACACAAACATGTCATCAAAAGAAATATGCATCTTTTTTTTCATAAAAGTTAGTGAAAAAGACGTGCATTTAAAATATAAACAAGAACAAGAATGACATGTTTTTAAAGTAAAAACTCATTAAGTTAAAACAGATCTTTTAAAATATAAGGGACAAAGGTATGTGTAAACACTTTGCAGAATTTCATCAAAGTATCATCGCTCTAAGTTTTAAGCACTGTGATGTATGGATCAAGCTTTGGACTTGAAATGCTGTCAGTTACTCCACAGAAGATTCCAGAAGAGAGGAAAAGACAGGTTTCTGTAGATATGAGCAAAATCTGGAGGCAAGCTTAATGCCATCTGTTTAAAGGCTGAAGTTGAAAACAGTATAGCTACAGGGCACTGATCCTAAACATATGCTTGGATTCACTACTGCCATCAGAGTCACAGGCTGAAGCTTTTGCACTTGCCTTCACAATCCCCTCATGTGACCATCATTGATTAGGAATTCAAGAGAGTGGGAAGTCCTTTGCTGGATGGATTGATGGAAAATGCCCTTCACGTGAACCAATAGCTTGGTACAACAAGTCTTTAATACAGTATCTGGAATACTTGTTAAAAAGCTCATGTAAGGTGCTCAGACATGTGTTGATAGAACTTTTCTTGTTTGTTGTTTTGATTTAAGTAAAGCCTC
>JAPMNP010680373.1:0-10364 GCA_029874935.1 Atherina boyeri | reverse complement strand
AGATCAAAGATGAGGTCCACCCCCCTATAGCTGCAGCGGGGAAGATAGGAGCTTCTTAGTGGCTAACTGAGCCTCTGATTGCCAGGAAGGGAAAAAAAGGGCCACTACAAGAATTTTAGACACAGAAAATAATGATTTTTTGGCCAACATGTTATATGGATGAGGCTTGACAGGTCTACGAGTTCCTGTTTGTGTCAAAGTCAATTTAGTGATGGGGTTGTCCTCAAGATTTGTTGGCTGAAGATAGGCAAATAGAATATCAGAGTCTAACTTGGAATGGAAACGGTTACTGTTACTGTGTTGTTTTAACCATGGTTTTCTATTTGTTTTCTCCCTCTTTTGTTCTCAGCAAAAAGCCTCAGGCAAGGTGCTGTTTGACCTGGTGTGCTCCCACATGAATCTCATTGAAGGTGACTACTTTGGCTTGGAGTTTCAGAACCACCAAAAAATGATGGTGAGAACATATGAATAGATTACACCCTTTTTTCCACATTTATTCGAGTGAAAACTACTGCTTTAACAACTTTATTTTACACTTTCGCAGGTTTGGTTAGACCATATCAAACCCATTATCAAGCAGCTCAGACGTAAGTACTTCACAATGCTGTTTCATCTTCTTTTTGTGAATCTGTTTGTTGAGATTTGCATTTTTTTCATCTGCAGAAAAATTGCCATTAACTCAATTACGAGACACTAAATTAGAGGTGTCAAACTCGTCTAGCACCACATACAGCGCAATTTGATCTCAAGTGGGGTGGACCAGTAAAATAACAGCATAATAACCAATTATCGATTATCAAAAACTCAATTCCCCCCCCCCCTTTTGCTTTGATACATAGAAGTACAAGTATATTATTATTAATATGTTTACATTTAATAAACTATCCTTTGAGAAAACATTTTGAATAATCTGAATTGTCTTGAGCAAAATAAATGCAGATTCAGCAATATTTTGCCTTGATTTATCATTGCTCATGAATTACAATTTGGATACATGAGCGTCACGATGGATCAGTTTTCTAAAAGGATGTAATTTTATATGTACATACCTGTCCATTTCCACAACCGTGTAGTAATGTAATCCTGAACACCTGAACATACTCAGGCCTTGTCCACACGCAGGGTATCGCACAAAACTAATATATTTTTCTATGAATCGGTCTGTCATCCACTCAACAGTGTAGATTTACTGCATTAAAAATTATTCTTTCAAAAACCTGCGACCAAAGTGAAGATTTACAAATACTCTGTTTATGCATCTGCATGTAGACCAGGGTTTTAGGCTTCCAAACGTCACTGCCTGTGACAAAAATGCTGCTACTTCACGTGTGCAACCTGTGTTTACACTTGGAAGCAGCATGGATGCCGTCTGAATGTGCTGACAACGCAATTATGGGATTAGGTGTGGATGGATTTCTTGTAAGGATTGACGGATACATCGGCCGATATATTTGCGTTTTTATTTGTATCTGTATCGGCCGATACTGGTAGACATCGAGCTGATACCAAGTAAATCCAGGGCAAGTATCGCATAATTACACCAACATGTTTTCCTTTATATTTCAGTCATTTATTGATTTTGCCTTTTAATTATTGATTATGATTATGATCATAATAAAATGGAACAAAGATTTTTATTGGAATTTGGTCCATCTGTGAACAAGAAGTTTATGGACTGATTGATGTTAAATCTGAACTTTTCTTTAATTACGTCCGAGACATATGGTTTCTCAAATTTGAAATTTCACAAGTACTATTTAAATTTTTCAATGAAAATATGGATTACATTGATTCTAATATTTGTTGAATAATGCAGATAAAGAAATAAAGTATATGATATCATGTTGTCCATTTTATTATGTAAAGTGAGGGAACAAAAGCAGTATGGGTCCCAAATATCGGCTCCATAATCCATAATCTGTCTTCGGCTAAGGGTGATGGAAGAAAATAGGTATCTGCAACTGCCCTAGAAAATTCATATCGGTCTATCCCTACATTTTTCTTATCGTTTCAAGCACTTGAAAGTGAAGATAAAGCAGCATTTCAGTTTATTTAAGTTTGAGTTTTTTATTTACTTGATAAAAGTGAGGTACCCATTTTCTTTATTGAAAATTTCAGTTAACTGATGAGCTCCTTGTGATTATTGTTCAATAAAACACATGCTGAACTTCTTTTAAACTAAACTAATTATTGTCTGTGTAATAGATTTTTTACTGCAAATGAAAATCTGTTCTAAACATCGGTTATTGGCCTTCATGATTACTAATCATCGGTATCAGCCCTTGAAAAACACATCGGTCGACCTCTCTTTTTTTTTTCTAAAAATGAGGTGGTGTAGACTCAAGTCTTTTTGTAGACTGTGGAGGGAGGATAGGTTTTAGAAAAACATGGCCTCAGTTCATCATACAAATTGAAGTCAGATCTATTAAGTAAGAAATATATAACATGTTTAACTAGTTAGCCCCCTGCCTTGGAAATATGTTGTATTTAAACACAACAATTTAACCACACCATGACAACTTCGGAATACAGTTGCTTTAATTAGAAAATTACAGTTAATTTTTTCTAAGTCATTTTCATATTTAACCCTCTGGCAGACTGGTTTTGGCCCCCGAGCCATATGTTTCACACACATGCATTAAATGGTTTGATTAAAGTCTGAATAGTCTTATTCATTTGATGCGTCTGTCCCACTTAGGACCGAAACACACGATCCTGAGGTTTAGCGTGAAGTTTTTCCCCCCAGACCATGCCCAGCTGCTGGAGGAGCTGACAAGGTAAGCTCCTCTCTAGATCATCTAGCTCTGCACAAACTTTGTCTTCCACTTGGCACTGAAATGTGCATTTGTAAATATGTCAGTGTGAGTGATACCAGCTGTGACTGAAAGCAATTGTGGAGGCATAAATGAAACATGTGCCCCGGTTCCCGCAAGATTTATTCCCCGCTCGGCTCTGCAATGCACATGTCACGGCTGCCTTGTCTCTGATTTAGTCCTCTGGAGATTAGCGTGGTGGAGCTAATGATTTTCTGGTTTGTGTTTTGTAGTTCTGAAGCTGGCTCATGTGTTACATATTTTTAGAGCCAGAGTGGAGGAATAATTGATGTGCAGACAGCAAAGCTTGTGTCATTCTTTCAAACTTCATCTATTTGAAGAGAAGCTGCACAAAACGCTTTTTTTTTTCATGCAGTAACTTATTTATGTTTACACTGATATACATTAGTGATAAGAAAAAATAAATGTTTTTTTTATACGCGTGTAATCCAGCACACACTAAATATTTGCAGGCAGATTCGGTATTATTCAGACAGGTTGTATTCTGATCAAAAGCAGAGACTCTTCCATTGTATTGATTAAAAATGTCATTATTCTGTTTGATGTTAGACTTCAGCAGTGAGTGTTGGTAAGAGCAAGCAGTGAAAAGCCAACCTTCACATCTATACTGTCGCATAATGTGATGGCTGTTCTGTGCTTGTGGCCAGGTACCTGTTTGCCCTCCAGATCAAACAGGATCTTTCCAGCGGACGTCTGACCTGCAACGACAGCAGCGCCGCGCTGATGGTCTCCCACATTATCCAGTGTAAGACTCGCAGGGCGGCTTCCTCATTTCAGTTGACAGATCTGATAGCTGTCTTTTAAAAATGCATTATTTCTTTTTCATGCAGAGCTTATCATCAAACATTGTCATACAGCACACTGTGCTCTATTGCAGATTGATTATCTTTGTGTTGCTATGGAGACCTTCCATTCGGATGTCTGAGCGTAATCTTGCAGAGCAGCCACGCATTTTTATTACTAGTCATTTCTTAGCTGCCATCCAAATGTTTAAAGAGTATTTTTATATCACTAAACACCAGCTTTGGAGCTTGCTTTTATTCTTTCACAAGAGCTGTGAGATTTGGATCATTGAAGCTGTTCTGTGACTCAGCATTTGATGTAGTTTTCTTTTTTTTTTCACTTTTCAGCTGAGATTGGGGACTTTGAGGAGAGCCACTGTCGGTCACATCTCCTCAACAACACCTACATCCCTGATCAGATGCCCCTGATTGACAAGATTATGGAGTTTCACTCAAAGCATATGTGAGTTTCTGGATTATGAAAGCTTAAAGGAAAATAACCGTTTTTTTTGTTTTTGTTTACCTGGACCTTATTTATAGCATGTAAAAAAACGTTCATAAACTCACCCGGACAATTTTGGAGTTACTTGAAGTCTATCGGAAAATATTTAGATCCATCCCGCTGGCGTACACATATCCATTCAATGGAAGTTTTCTGGGGAAGCATTTCAGCCTCTATATAGGACATTATCTGCCACATAATGCCTTAATTTCACCAGTGTTTAGTTATTAGTTGCTGTACAATCCCTCTGTGCCTTCAGAGCGTCTTTGTTATCATCAAAAGCTATAGATATAGAGACAAAAAACTTTTACAACAACAACACTACATAAGAAAGTACCTCTGATTATGCCGTTGCCCAATAGACTTCCAGTAACTCTAAAATTGTCTGTGTGAGTTTACAAAGGTATTTCATGCTATGAATAAGGTCCAGGTTAAAAAAAACCTGTACCTTTTCTTTTCAAAGCAGACAGAATTTAAAATGAAGTGTTCCATGGATCCAGTTGGTTTAACTCTGTTCACAAGGTCAGCCAAGGCACGTCTGAACACAAATTATTCTCGTCAGCCGTGAACAGGAAATATTGTTGCAGGCCTCGTGATTGTCCCACTGGGGTGTTTTATTATACAGGTGACACATTCAGGAAAGCTGCAGCTGAATGAATGGGTTCTGTCTGAGAGTGCTCTGTGCAGCTCTTTGACGTATATCAACTTAACCAATCTTTTAAAGCTTTTTGGCAGCCCCTGGCAAGACAAAGACAGGAGTTTGTTTTTTACTCTATTAACAATAAATACTTTGGTCAAGTAGCAGATTTGAGAACTTACTTTAACCCAGCACTGGACACACACACACAGCTGTCATCAGCTTGGTTTAGTTCTGTAAGAAGTCTGAGTCGATTTAGAGGTGACTAATGTAGGAGTTTGTGGGAAGTGAAGCTGAGTGTTTAACTTTTTGCTCAGAGCTTTTCCCCTTGTGTCTAGTTTAATGCACTTGGGAATATATTAGTGAAAACCTTCCAGAGCTTTTCTCACCCTTCTTTATCAAACTTCACCCATCAATGTGTATGCTGTTCAAGTTAAAGCTTTGCCAACATTCGTCTGCCCTCCGCCTTTACAATGTGTCATGAACATGCAGTGGGCGGCTGCTGCAACATCAGAGGGGGCTCCTCTAGATTTGACTGCTGCCTTTGACTTGCTCTTTTTCCACCGCTTCGCCGCTGATAGCTGGAACGTCAGCTCCTCTGGCTGGGTGCCATGTCAAGTTAAATCTCTTGTTAAGCACCACACACACAGGAAACAGGAAGGCTTAGCCACTGATAAGAATTAAGAAAGTTAGTTAACATTTACGGCCTCTCCCCGACCTCCCACTGCGGCTCCATAAACTCAGATTAACATTAGAAACCTGGATCCACTCTGTCTCGGTCTTTCACCTCAATTAAAGATACACTCACAAAAGGATGATAAGCCAGGATTTCATTTATTTGCCCAGAAATTTGCTGAAAGGGTATTGAATGCTACATACTGCACTTGTTATGTCTAATTGTTAAAGCCTTGAAGTACAATTAGCCCCTTTTTTAAATGAGCTTTGTCTTAATCTACCCTCCTTACACTCATCTTTGGAAACATTTTTACAGTAACAAGCTATAAAATGATAAAGCTGGTGTTTAACCTCGTCTTCTGCTGTTAGCAAATCCACATTTAAATATATGATATAGATACAGATACAGAAAGCTTTATTAATCCCCAAGGGGCAATTCAGTTTCTACAGTCCACCATCTCGACATCTAGACATCCAACCATACACACAGCAATAGTATATAGCAGGAGTAACGTGATAAGGTCTGGGTCCAAGTACAATTTATAAAAAGACATCGAAAGCAGAATAAATAATAATAAAAAGAATACAGATAACTGCTTGAATTAAAAATGACCAAAAGGTAATAAAAACGCAATAAAATACATTTTATAAGTAAGTAAATAAATAAAGAAATAAATGGAAGATGATGTTATACATGTTAATGCCTCGTTGATGTATTTAAATCTGTTTTTGGACAATAGAAATTGTCTGTATAATGTAACTTCCTCTATGTTTTGTGTTGTAGAGGTCAGACACCAGCAGAATCAGATTACCAGTTATTAGAGGTAGCTCGCAGGCTGGAGATGTACGGGATTCGACTTCACCCTGCCAAGGATCGTGAGGGCACAAGGTTAAGTCTGGCAGTGGCACACACAGGTGTCCTGGTTTTCCAGGTTAGTCCCAATGGTTTGTCAGTTAGTCACAAACCAGATAAATGTGAGCATGAAAGCAATGTGAGCTAACCTCAGCCAAACGGTTACATTTGTGAAAAAGTTTACCATTTCCATTTTTCATTTTCAGGGCCATACAAGGATAAACGCCTTCAACTGGTCCAAAGTTCGCAAGCTGAGCTTTAAGCGAAAACGTTTCCTCATCAAACTGAGGCCAGATCTAAATGTAAGTGATGCTGCTTACTTATTCTTTGTCAAACACAAAGGACTGCTTCAGGACTGTAAGTTATATCTTAATTGTTTCCTCCAGAGTTCATATCAGGACACGCTTGAGTTTTTGATGGCCAGCAGGGACTGCTGTAAAATCTTCTGGAAGATCTGTGTTGAATATCATGCCTTCTTCCGCCTCTTTGAGGAACCTAAACCCAAGCCCAAACCTGTACTCTTCACACGAGGCTCCTCCTTCAGATTCAGGTAGAGATTCTGTATCATAAAGCTGCTCTCTGGCAGGACTGCAGGCATGTCTCTTACTTAATAATCTGCCACAGCTCCTCCAGAAAAAGCTCATTATTATCTCTCTCATACTCACCCCTGCAGCGGTCGCACACAGAAGCAGGTGATTGATTATGTGAGGGAGTCTGAGTTTAAGAAGATCCCCTTTGAAAGGTAAAGGCTGCAAATGTATTTGACATATTTGGTTTAAACAACGTGTTCAGAGTGTGTAACGGTGACCTTCAACATCCTGTCTGCCAGGAAACACAGTCGGGTCCAACACAACAGTCGCCTGTCGCCGTTGCCTTCTCCACGCCACCATGAAGTGCCAACAGAGGTCAGTTTTTTTTTGTTTGTTTTTTTAAACACTGTTTTCTGCTTCCACTTAACGTTATCTGAATAGTAGAAAATAATTATTATATTTGACACCCTCCATGGTCCACATCAACTTCAGATCATGTCATTGTACTCGCATAGTGTAATGTGCACTTGCTTTCAGGTGTAGTTTGTTGCTTTTTAATACCTGTTTGCTAAATCTTTAGACATATTATAGCAACACAAAGGAGATGGGTATTTTTCCATCCCTGTATCTGTGTGCATATACTTTATAATGTACTGAAAATAAATGACCTAACTTTCTAAACAGAGTCCAAAACACCACAGGGTAACGTCAAGATAGCAGATTTAGTTTAAAATTCACAGATTAAGTCGTTTTGAATTATTGATAGGTTGCACTCTTTGAATTCTTAACTCTCCTCCTCTTCTGCTAGCAGAGTGGTTTTCCCGGGGAAAGACTCAGCTCTCCTCCGCGGCGTCATTGGAAGGAGTCTGTGCTGGTGAGTGCAGAGGACCCGTCAGCTTTGCGGACGAAGGCGAGTCCATCCCATCAGAGAAATGGTCATGAGGATAGAAGAGGATCTGCGTCCAGGCCGGAGGAGACGAAAGGCTCAACACGACAGACCCATCCAGAGCATCTGAACACAGGTCCAGCATCTTTGGCTGCCCAAGCCGGTAGCTCCGCCCTCCCATACATTGACTCAAGTGGTGTAGATGGGGAATATAACATTGGCAGGGATCATTCTAGACCAAATTACAGTTATAGGGATCAGGCCATGCTCCGTCAGGGATCTGGCTCTGCGGCCCACCAGGAGCACTTTTTGGGTAGGTCGCAGTACATGGAGTCCCCTTCTTTTTCTAGAACACTCAACATGAGCAATGAACTAGATCGCTCTGTCACCCAGTCACGACAAAAGGTTAACAAAAGTCCTGTCCAAAGCACTGTGGGTTATGACCATGACTTGGAGAGGCGGAGCAGCAGCCCCCTCCCAGTTCCGCATACGATTGGTTCAAGGGGTGTCAACATGAGTCCTGTAACTACCGCCCAACATCAAGCACCTTTTTTCAGTCACATTGAGCAGAACGGCTATGCTTCCCCTCTTCCTATTGATGGTAGATGCTCCCCCCTACCTAGCAGATCTCAACATTTGCAGAAATTCCAGAAATTGCATCACAACACCGATGTAGACCCACATAGAGGTGCACCTTCACCAGGACAAGAATCACGTCCCGTCTTATCTCGGGCTGAACGCATATCTGCTCTCGAGCGCCGCATGATGGCTAATGGCCTCTCAGCACCAGGCAGATCCCGGTCCAGTCTAGGTCAGAAACGATTAGTAAAAGCCGACATCACACACGTGGGTGCAGTTCAAATGAATGAAGGCTCCCCCACAAGTGGTTCAGAGTCCAGTGAGTCTGAGATAGAGAACAAGGGCAACAGCACCACGCCCTTGATCTATGATAATCCGGTAGAGGCTAATTCCTCAATACCTAGGAGCAAATTTTCCTTTGGCAGCCTCCAGCTGGATGAGGAGGCAGATGAGGAGACTTACCATGCCTTTGGTGATGAGGACAGCGGACAGATTTTCAGCTGTTAGAGCGCACAAAACAAGGGAGTGTGAAAGACTTGGTTTGGGTCTCCATGGTCCACTTTTATTTAAAAAAAAAAAAAAGCACTTTTCAGACATGTGTGAAAGAAGAATTCTTTTCAGGGTTTCATTCTTGGTTTCATAGAGAGGCTTTAACATCCATCTTTTCTTAAATCATACCATGTCTAAGCAAATATACACCAGGAATGTGCCTTGTCAGGATTTCAACCTTAAGTTTCCTTAAGAAACTACCAAACATATGTTTCTGCTTCTGTCCGTTTGAAAGTTGAGGATGATTAAAATGTGGCAGACCTGCCGAGTTCAGTTTGTACAATTCAGATGCCTTATAATTTCCAGTAGGGAAATATCATTTCATGATTGTCCATAAATGCATGTAACTCCACCAAATTGGTTAATCTTTGTGCACTTTTCTGCATAACACAAGTTGTACTTGTTATTCCTATTTTGTAAAGTCCTAAACTAACTGTTGATAGATAGCCAATTCCTTTTAGTAGTTAAAGGCAGAGTCCATGATGTTTTCTAGAGCACTTTTTACAATATTGATTTAATTCCTCTTCAACATCCAATTGTTACCAAGTTATTAGATGCTGTATCACAAAGATTAAAGTCAATGAGTCACCTGGTGAGTGTGAAAGACTGGTAAAACACCATCCAAAAATTGCATTTTTTTTTTTTTAATTTAGCTTGCTCAAGCCGTTTTCCAGAAACCTGGACCCTACCTTTAACTTTCTAGGCTAATTTTTTTTTCTTGTTTGTCTTATTATTTTTTTCTTCTGGCATTAATTCTGTTATTGATACGTCTGTCTAGAGGATTTGATTCTGGAGCTAAAATGATCAAAACTGCAACAGGCGATGAGTAAATATTCAGTGTCCCTTTACTTACTTGAAAGAAGCTTTACGACTCACCCAAATGTGTTAGGAATAGTAAAAAAATGCCACATAGTGAGTTACAGCAGACCACCAGATTTTTTTAGTATAATAGTTCATGCATTTGAAAGACAAACATTGTCTTTCTCAGGTCGGTGTGTTACAGTGGTCATTTCTTCACTCCACTACTGACATTTCCCTGTCTGCTCTATCACTAACTTGGTTCCACAAAGTAAAGCCCTCTATCAGCTACGCTGTCCACAAAGATTTGCTTCAGTCTTCCACACAAAATAGCACGGCACTTTTGTTATTTTTGTCCTTTTGCACTTCTGTCTTTGTGTTTATTTGTGTTTTATCTAAGACAGCAAAGATCTTTTGTTACAGTTCTATTCTTTCTTCCTCCATTCACTGTAAACACTTCTCTGTCGGCATGAATCTGTCTTATCTCGTCTGTTTTTCCCCCAGCTGTGCATGTAAACCTGTTCTGTCACTCGCTTTTTGTGGTGTAGGAAAAAGAAAAAAGAAAAACAAGATCACCAGTCTGTGGGTTCCCTTTTCTGCAATGATACAGCTAACTGTTAATTATTCTGGAGCTGAGAGAAAAACCAGGGTGCGGATGACAGGAGCTTGGGAATATGCAGGAAAATAGAATCCAGTTTTAGTGTGTGTGTGTGTGTGTGTGTGTGTGTGTGTGTGTGTG